>CAJQUW010009661.1:0-53142 GCA_907163375.1 Prostheceraeus crozeri
GAAACTTCGCGGAGAATGCGCAGATCCGCAGTTTCCGGTGTTTATTTTAAAGAATTCATTCCCCATGCACATGAAGGCTGCCGTACAACAGAACACTTACTCTGTAGATGATGGCGGGTGCTTTGACGTCTGCTGCCACCTTGGTCAATCTTCATTCACTTGGTTATTACCTTGTTCCGCCTTTTAGCCGTCGACCCCTTTAGCTACCAGACATTCAACAACTTTGACCTCCACAGTTGCTCGCTATGTCTCGCGCGTCCGCTTCCATTCTCTCCAAGTTAGTTTGTATCCGATAATAAACTTGGCATACTTCGTTCAAACTGTTCAGCAAATCATTTGATTTCTCCATCTGAAAGAAATATAAAACGACATTCAACGATGCCTGGGATGGCCGGGTACTTCCCAAAAACACACATGCTGTCTCCGGTACCTAAAAATTCTCGTATTCTTAACATTATGCCATGCTTTACATCCAAGAATTAACTAAAATTATGAACACTGCACCGAAGATTTTGATGTTTCCCAAGTTTTTTACCGTGTACACCACGAATTAGAATGGTCCGTCTCTTCTTCCGTTTTGACTAGACGGGACGCATTGGAACATGTAAACGTACATGAATGGCCAATCTCCAGCCTAAATATCCTGACAATCGACCTGAGCCAGCCGTTCAACACATTAAACACGCCAAATTGTGCCAGGTTTCAGTGACTGTTCTACAACCGGATCACCCGCAAAGCGACCACAGACGAATCAAGTTCTCAGCGAGTTCTTGACACGTTTTTCGTGCGCCTGCTACCATTTTTAAAACTGAAGGAGGGCCCAAACATTATCGAGAAGACTTTTGCGTATGATCCGAATTCTTCGATATGAAAGGGTGGTGGCCGCTCGGAGCATTTTGAAGGCTTCAAAGCAGTCCGCACGCGACGCACGACTATTTTTCCTATCTTTGCCCGGTATTAGCCTATTCTTTTTGCCCACTTATTAAGTTACTGCATTGTGCCATCTGTTTGAATCAGTTTTGTACTTTCGCAAAGTGATACGATTAAAAATCAAATTCTTGTGGTGCTAACAAAGTCTTCTGCCACCGTCATTATATCGGGGCTGTTGAAAATACTACATACATGTGGGCAATGCTATCTTGCTTGATTAGTCCGATACAGGCAAATGTGTGAACCACTGAGCGTTCGTGCTATCTGAGCGTTCACTGCCAATTGAGATGAATTCGGTTTTTAACCATTAACAGTGGCGAAAGAGGGGTTTTTATAGCACAAACCTACGTAAAATCACATCTCTCACTTAAGCGTGATACCATTGAAGCCCGTCGAGTTTTGTGTATGAATTTTATCCAAGTTAGCCAACTTACCGTATATTGGTGAACTAAATGTCGATTTCAACAGCGATTGCTGACCCTAAAAGGATCTATCACCCTTGAGGAACTCTTGCATAATGCAACTGAACTCCGAAGTTGAACACAACAGTTTAAAGTTGCGCCGACAGGCAACGATGTGAAATGAGTCATAGAACTGATTGGAATACGTTTGAACTCCCTTCTGACCGGCATTGGAGGGGAAAAATTCACCAATTAATCACTAGTACCTAGTCACAAATACATGGCAATTCCACACAATGACATATATGTCAAATGATTGGCGGAAACCCCGAAAAACCGAATTTTGCCTCGAATCAAAAATGCAGCTACAAATCAACTTCAAATATGCATCGAGCATTGACTTCGGACATTTGGGGAACTGTTGACATCAGAAACTGTTGTTCAAAATCACTCTATAACTTCTTTTTCGGGACATGAATGTCGACCGTCGCGTGGAATTGCTGAATGATTTATTCTATTCAGCTCGTCGACCTTGGAACCCCCACCTTTGCACGCATCGTTCACGCAGCACTGTTTCCAGACCTGCAGTTCTCCATCTGCCCGATAAATGCAAATGATTCCTCGGTCTTATCCACGATTCGATCGCTTACGCAGAGCTTTTGTTTGTGTCAACTAAAACTGGGGGGGAATGTGAAGCCGCATTCGGAAACGACCTGTTACCTCTTTTAACTGTCGAAATGAACTTTATCTGGCTTCCTGCCACGTTCAATTCACGTGGCCGATCAATCGAGAAGAACCCTCGAATCTGATGACATGTTTTTTTTGACTAGCAGATGACTGAGAGCTCTGTATTATCGTGTTCTACTGAGCGCATTAGTGTCTGTAAGCTTTCTAACCTCACTTGTGCTATTTTATCTTAGACGTCGTAATCTTCAGCATATGTGCTCGCATCTGTGTCTTCTAGGGCTTTTTTTAAGGCATTGTACAGCATGACGTTTTAGCGAAAAGAAGAGGCACACTTTCCAAATCCTGTTAAAATGCATGTTACTCGGCTATTTGTTCTATGTTGAGATACGCGATTCGAGAACAAATTTGCCTCGGTTCGGATCGATTGGCCTATAACTTAAATCCAACTGTTTTCTTTTGATTTGTTAGCCTCCTCCCGTTCGTCCTGGCTTGACGGTAACATTTGCCCTTATGTTTCCCTTTGCTGTACTGTCACTGGAAGTGGTGAAAGCGTCGGCTGCTGCATTGCGTCATTAATGCTTACTCTTATGTGTTTATGTTGCTCGTCAGGACTTCGACCTAGCTCGATCTGGTCTGCTCGGCGTCTGCTTAATACATCTCACCGGTCTATGGGACCATATTTTTCGATTTTCCACGCCGGTTTCGGTCGGCTCGGAGTGACAAACGCTGACCGGGTTCCACCCAGAATGTGCCACTGCATCTCTTCTTAAAAATTGAATCTTTCAATACTCGTTATAATCCCAATTTTCATGGACTGTTGACATTTGTCCTTCTTTAGAAGGTTTCATTGCATAGAAAGAAGTCCGAGACCACGACTAATGTGATTTAATTTCACTGAGACCACAGCATCCAAATCCATTTATTTTGACCGTTGGAAAAACTCCTTCCAAATCTAACACGTCACCTAGGACCCTGGTACCCATTGTCATTCGGTATTCATCTAATGGTTCAGCGCCTGAATTGTATTCTCGTGATCGAAGGAATTAATGAATTGTTTCTATTTCACACTGTCTCCGAAGAATGATGCGGAGGTAGCCAGCATCCTTCCGCCCGGTACGTTCGAAGATCTGCCGAAATTCTGCTGATATAACCTTCTGTCAAGATCAAGCGGGATTCCTTCTTTCGATACAATTCATTGGAACGTGAGCCCGGTACTAAGACTCAGCCCTTTCAAACTCTTCTTTAGAAAGATGTCCAAAAGCAGAAAATTTGCCTTGGCAGCCGTAGACGCTGCGTTTTCCCCTGGAACCCCCCAGGGCGGGCTCGTCAATGCGGCCTCGGAATGACCCACACTGCTCTAAATATTCTTACAATAGTTGACATCTGAAGGGATGCACACCCGGATGCTGTGCGTTCCTAGATGTGCTATGCCTCGACGACCTAATCAATCATACCGAATTGCATTGACAGTTCGCTGGGGTCCTAGAACCCCTCTTCACCACTCTCTCTGCCCGCTTGGCCCACCGAACTCCATCGACTTAGCGGCTTCCATAAAGCTTGTTCCGTTTGTGACCTGGAAGACGATATCAAGACAACAATTACTGATCAGTCGGATGAAACCGGACAGTGCCCAGTTCAATTACATGAATTACTCTCCAATTGGTCTCAAACCTAATAATCTAACCTTAATTGCTGTTTTTGCAGGTTTATTTTAATAAAAAGTATGTAGATTCATATTTTTCGGATGTGGTCCTTGCAACTCGATTCTAAGAAACTGAATAAGTGGATTCCACTGTCTCGTCCTTAACCTCCGAGAGACCAGTTGCGTGTCACAGTGAAAGTTGCCGCCCATACGCTTCCCACATCCATTTTACAAAGAAACCAATTCTAATTAGAAACACACAGATATTATCTTTTTATATTTCGATGACTTTGATTGTCATTTTCATTGGATTTCAATCATTTGAATGAGGAGGAATCCGTTTTTGAAGGATTTTCTTTACTACGTGAATTGCAGATAGAAAGATGAATAATAAATGACTGGAAAACACTAAGGCATCTGCAAAGCTTCGAGATTCGGCTGCCCATTCGCGAACCTTCGAATCGATTCGGCGTCGTACTGTGCCAACATTATTTTAACTGTTTTCTTTTGATCTGTTGCATACTGTTAGAATGTGACATAGCCATTATGTTTGCTGCTGGTTCATGGAAGTGGTGCACGCGCCGGTTGCTCGAACTGCGTCCATTAATACTTCTTTCTGTGTTGTATGTTGCTCAGATCCGGGCTGTAGACTCGTCGATCTTCTGACCGGTCAGATAACTTCACAATTAATGACTGATTTAAAGTATACTTGACAATGACCACTTGCAGGTTAGTGCACTTTATCTAACAGAGCAATAAGCCATATTTTTCAGACTCTCTTCGTCAGACTCTACCATAGGCCCTACACGTGGCTTATTACAACAGTGAAGTTATATGCATATCCCAAAACATGAATTCTTGCTAAAAACACAGTCATGACGCAAGGAAGCAAAATGCCAAACGATATCTACTCATAAGAAATGATATTTTTTGCGTCAGTAGCCTCCGGTCTTATGACAGCGCTCCTCAGACTTCCTTTAATGGAGGCCCCTCAATGACTTTTTTAATAAGGAGTATTAATTCATTTGCATTACATTCTGTACTTTTGAACACCGCTTACATGCAACTCTTTGAGGGTCGGCCTACAGAAGCGTCAGTGCCAGGGGGAACCATTTCATCTGGGCTATAAGGCAAAATCTCCGCCAGAAACCAAACATATAGTGAGCGCCCACATTTCGTATTCATCGCTTCACACAACCATTGGAAATGTGTTCATTTGTAGTGATGGACTAATTTGCAACTAAATTGCAAACTACTACTTTGGAAGTGTGATAGAGCTTTTACCTAACAGAGATTTGACGCTCCTCCTTTCATCTACAATCCTTCGGTACCTGAGACTTCTGTATCTTGATCTATTAAGTTTCTTTTGCGCTCTATTCCGCCACGTTTGAACGACTCTATTGAGCGTGTACCGCGGTATCCATGGTTGACAGGTACTACCATTCCACGTTTTCACTTTAGTTAAAACCCAAAATTATGTCCTTTCGTGAAAACAACCGAACATTTTCTCACGGCTCCACATTGGCCTCCCCTTAATCTGCCAACCTGTACTCAACAGCCTCAACTTTACGTACTCGAATGTATATGACAGGGCTGGTTTACCATTTGAAACTTCGACTGCTGATGAAATACCCGTATTGACGGTGACTTCATCAGTCGACGTGATTCGCTGTCCGTTGCTATAGTGAACGATTAGAAGCCGCATCGATGTCGACTCTTACGGCCCCATGAAATTCCTCATGATGTCAACCATCTAGACAAGACAGACGTTGTGAAGTTAGAGTGATTTTGAGTTCCAGTCCCTAAGACTTTCATCAAGTAGAACGGAATCGAAATTCTGCAACCCAATTCAAAATTTCAAAAGTACGCCAGAAAAACAATAAACAGGGGACCTGCGAAGGTTCGATTCGATTCGAAATTTGCCGATTCGAGCTAAAATTTCGAATCGGTCGATGTCGGGCCGACCAAAAACTGTTTTTCAACTGTTTCTTTTGATTTTATAGCCTCTTCCTTGTTCGCTGCTACTTGCTGAAAGGCCCATTGCAATGTGTTTGACATGCTGGATTCTCAATGAAAGTGATTAAGAGCGTTCGGCTGTTGCACGACCTGAACAAGTGCGTCGGATCCAGCTACAAGTGCGTGCTACATCATTAATAATTGCCCTGTATGTGCTACATGCTGCTCAGACCAGGGCCTTCGCATTTGGTCGATCTTTCTGACCGGAGGTCCGATGAATCACAATAACCTGATTTAATGTAGAATTGTAAAACGGCCCCATCAGCAGGGCTCTTGCACACACCTTGTATCTTGCAAGTACTACTTTTCAAGACTGTCTTTCGTCAGGAATCTTAAGCCTGGCAAAGAGACTAATTGAACGACGCTGATAGTAGGTCATTCTGGTTGATAGAGACGAAATGTTCCTCTTGGTCCTGAATCATCTTGTACCCTCTTTGAGGGAGTGGGGGAAAAAAAAAATTAATCGGATGTCTGCTACAAAGGTTGTATGCGTTTATGTATAAAGCATGGCTTACAATATTCAATTAGATTTTTTTCTTATAGGCCACAATCCACTGAATATCCTAACTTTACGGGTATTTTCTATTTCAATCTGGCAAGTCCATAGACTACAATGTAACCAATCCAAGACTCCTCTGTAATCCTCCACGTGTATGAGCTTGAGTGACAAATTTGCGTAGAAGTCTACGAGTAATAGAGCTATTTAACAATTTATTTTCAATTCGTAGATGGAATGATTTAGACAGTCCTCATACGGATAGCGATAACCATGGAAAGCTGCAAAAGTCTATGATTGTCTTCTGATCTAAAATGACGATAGATAATTATTGAGACTATAATAGTTTGTTCATGAAAATTGGCACCTTCTCGGGCTCAGGATTTAAGAGCAGGCGGCGACTTCAATGAGGCTACACTTCCAGTGTTGTATGAGATTCAAAACGACTTTTCTTTCTACAAACCTTGGGTGTCATTAAACATAGTTCCATGTCATCAAACTACCTACGGACAATTTGACAAAACAGGGCCAATAGGCAGTTCAAGGCATGTTGTCAAATCATAGAATCAAACATCCTTCTAACTCATAATCTAGCGTCAATATTCATTTGAACTGGGCTGTATATACTTACAAAGTGCAGTAGATTTCAATTATGTATCTCAGGAAAATATAGCCACTTCAATTTGACAGCTTTTTTCTTTATGAGTACCAAGATGTCACTGCATATTTCAATAGCCATGTAAATGAAATGATCATTAGGTCTTTTTCGCTAGGCTTTTTTTCTTAATGGCTAGCGGCATAGCTGGATAAGTCAATCGTACACAAAAGAAAGTTGAAGTAGGCCTATTCAGAGTCCATAAGATTCGATTCGCGAATCACGACCCGATTCGATATTCGACTCAAAATTTGACGATTCGCAGGCCCCTGAAACCAATGACTGTCTCAATAGGGTTGATAGCCCAAAATATCACACCCACTTTGAGCTGTTGCTGAGTATGTGGACGAAAAAGATACCGTTTCAGCAGTTGTGTGAGAGAGCGATCAGCATGCATTGAGTTCAGCACTGTACTATCGAAATAGAGAGAAAATAAGCAGGAACGTACAGCTTCTATCGACAAAGCGAACAAAATATAGAGATATTGGTGGAAGAACAACTTTTCAATGAAGAGAAATCGCCAGAGCATTTTGAAAGGCCTGCAAGACGACACTGAAATTGAAATGATCGACAGACGAGAAACCTTCGACTCCGCAAACTTCGACATTTAGCGGCGAACTAAGTGAATGTTGTTTCATAGGTTCGTGATCCCGACAACTCGAGGGCTATTAACACGATTTCCATCACGAACTTCAAAAAGCCACGGAATGACAGACCAAGATTTCACATATGAAGTGTTAACAACTCACCTTCATGAGCCGGAGCCTCTTCCACCTTTAACGACAGTGAGCGGACACGGCAGCACTCGATGTTGACCAACTGCCCTTCCTCTTCATTGTTCACCAATTCGCCTTTTACATCCCATACAAACGTACGTGTGAACGTGAGAGTTCACACCTTTTCCATTCCAGAGATAATGGACGAGAGAAAACAAACGTGAAGTCTTGAAGGTAGCTTTTCCCACGGTAGCGGAAATGTGAAAGTTTGATGTCCAATCTTCACCTCCAAACTTCGGGTCCCTGGTCACGAAACTTCGGCGTCTCTGCAGTCAGCCAAGCTTCGTCGCCCACAACAAATCACGTCCCATTAGGATTTAACGAAGAAATTCTCTTCCTCAAATTGCTTGATGACATTCTTCAGCTGAGATGTCACGGATCCGTCCGACACCTTTACCGTCTTGTGATTGCCGTTCGAGATCTTAACAGGGATTGTCTTCACAGCTGTGATGATCCCATTTTCTGGGATCTTTAGTTGTCGAATTGTCTTGCTAATATCAATAATCCTCCCATTGAATGAGAAAGTCATTCCAGCAGAGTTTGGGATAATGTACTTGAGTCGATCAAATGGCCTCACGGGGTAATGTTTGTAACGGCCATTCAATACCACGTAAATATTTCTTTGTTGGAGTTGGGTCGTGGGAGGTCTGAAAGGACGAGCGCCAAACTCCACCTTCTTCGAGCCATCTTTACTCTCTCCCACATCCGGAGAGTAAAATCCAGATCATACTCCTCTCTCCTGTCCTCCGATTTGGAAGACATAATGGCCGAAAATGCACGAAATGCTTCTTCCAACTCTCCAGCACTTTGCTCAAAGTTGTTTCAGGTGAAAGACAAGGAAAATCTTGTCGAGAGATTCATCATCTTCAGCAAGAATAACATCACCTTCCAAGTTCCTGCAAGAAAGGATTACTCTATTTCAGTCAACCCATTTCATGAATCAGTTTATTAAGGTCAGGGATGGATTGCATGTTTTGCAATAAATACGCTCAAGGAGCTTCAGGAGATTATCGTCTTCATAACCAGGCAATCCCTGACTTTTGACTATTCCTGGATTCATTCATCGACAATCCTATCCCTGACGCTTCATGGATTCATTCATCGACAATCCCTATCCCTGACTATTCCTGGATTCATTCATCGACAATCCTATCCCTGACTATTCCTGGATTCATTCATCGACAATCTATCCCTGACTATTCCTGGATTCATTCATCGACAATCCTATCCCTGACTATTCCTGGATTGGCTTCATTCATCGACAATCCTATCCCTGACTATTCCTGGATTCATTCATCGACAATCCGTATCCCTGACTATTCCTGGATTCATTCATCGACAATCCTATCCCTGATATTCCTGGATTCATTCATCGACAATCCTATCCCTGACTATCTATCCTGACTATTCTGGATTCATTCATCGACAAATCCTATCCCTGACTATTCCTGGATTCATTCATCGACAACCCTATCACTTTCCTGGATTCATTCATCCGACCTCTGACTATTCTCCCTGGATTCATCATCGGACAATCCTATCCCTGACCTCTCCTGGATTCATTCATCGACAATCCTATCCCGGACTATTACATATTCCTGATATTCATGGATTCATTCATCGGACAATCCTATCCCTGACTATTCCTGGATTCATTCATCGGACAATCCTATCCCTGACTATTCCCTGGATTCATTCATCGACAGTTCCGATATCCCTCCATGGAGATATTTTATTACATGAATTGATAGAAATTCGAAGTTGGATAAAGATATGTACAAAAGTAGAGGTACAAAACAGGTTGCGAACGAGTAACTGACAAAAGAGCAAAGGACGCAAATCAGATAATATAAAATAAGTATAATAGTGTAATATAATAGTATAGTAGAATAGGATAGTAAATCAGATAGCTCCGAGATATTATGATTAAAAATTCCAGTAATATACAGTTATGGAAAAAATAGCCGGTGAAAAAATGAAAACTCAAGATCTGTTCCTGCGTCATTTCACATGCCTATTATTACTCCGATAACTGAACATCATGATAGTGATAAAAGTACAATATTAAAAATATTACAATCTTGTGATGCCTCCGTCAGCACGTATGAGTTCTTCCACCGATCAGTCATAGAATAAATGAAAGGATTTCGATAACTTCCGATGGTACTTCAATGAGTTCTCTCCATTTTTCTTCTAAAGGTCCAAAAAGTTCGTCACAGCGAGACGAGATTTTCATATTGCCGGTTGCAATTTCAGTTTCCATTCTACCCCGCACATGTTTCGATAGGCGTAAGGAAGTCAGTCAAAGGATGTTGATATCATTCTGTTGGAGAATGTTCGCGTTCGAAGAGGCAATATGGATAGGCGCATTGTCTTGTTGGAAAATGCCGTCTTCTTGAGATATCACGGGCCAACCTTGGCACGAGGTGATTCTACAAGAATATTCGTTATACTGTTAAAAATCACATGTGGGTTCCATTCTGACTAAATCCGTGAAACCGTTTACAGAAAATGCTACCCATGAGCCACAGACTTATTGGGAACGCTGCAAACATAGGGTTCCGAATATCGGCATGCGAACGGTTTTCAAACATACTGCACGCGGGATTGTCCTAAGCAGAATCGCGATTCATCAGAAAACGCAACTGTCTTCCATCCTCTAGAGCTCCAATTGGATTTTTGCCGAGCCCATTCAAGTCTGCAATCTTTATGGTCTTCAGTCAGTAGAGTCTTCCTTGCCGTTGCAAAGTACTTGAGACCAGCATCTCGCAACCGATTCGAAAATGTTATTCTGTCACATTCAAGATGCGAGTCCTGCTTTATTTCTCTGGAAGACATGAAAGGATTTTCTGAGGACATCCTGACAATCTTGTCATCTTCTCGGCCACTTGTCACTTTCTTCCGCCCACAATCACCTCCGTTGCTTCCTTTAGCTTGTCTATCGACAGACAATCTCTGAAGATACTTTTTGACTGTGTTCCCTGAAATGCTCAAGCACTCAGCTATGAAAATAATGCATAAATTTGACTTTTCATAAACTCAGTTAAGTCGGTACCGCGCGAAGCCATAGCTGACAGCGACCTAGAATGAAATGAACGAAGTGACACTTTCAAACCATCTATATTGATTTGATTTCTATATTTTTTCCATGACTGTATATAAGGAAGATCAAGTGTGAATATATGAGTATGTCAACAATTAAATCGAAGATTGAAGTGGCATGGGAAGACAAATGCACTCTAAATGTAGGCACAATAATTTTCAGGAAAATTTTGATTAATGATTTCAGAAATAAGCGTTAAAAAGAAGCGTTAAGTAGTGGGGAAAGATATCGTCTTCGTTTAAATATAGGAGTTATTTCTATGATGAACATCGATTATAACAATTCCACTTGTATGAGTTTATCACTACCTGTGTATAATTCAGTTTTCAGAAATGAATTAGGCCCGATTTTTAGCTGGATATTTTAGAGATTAATGGATTATTTCTAGAGAAATAAAAAATGAAGAAGTTTCATTCGCACCACTGTTAAGTCAAAGATCAAATCCTCAAACTCCGTTACAATGAAGGAATCAACATATTTTTGAAAAGATGTTTGGTATGTATTGGAAACTATTATATACTTTTAATAATAATTGATTACATTGTATGAACATTTCATGCTAAAAACCTGATGGCAAATTGTCAGCGCTACAAAATTCAGTGGAACCTCCTATTGCGGACATTCTATACAGCGGACACCTTCGTATTACGGACAGTTAAGCTCAGTCCCGAATAATGTTCGTATCATCACCGGTAACTCCATATTGCGGACACCTCTAAAATGCGGACACTAAGGCGCAGTCCCGACGGTGTCCGTAATATGGAGGTTCTACTGTATGCTTATTCAATGGGGCTGGCCAAGCGGTAACGGAATTTCATTTTCACTGTTAACATGACTGCTACTCAGTCAATGAAGATCCATTTTCCTCTGAAATATGTGAAATATGTCATGTGTGACACTTCGGTGGGCTCTTCAATGACACAGAAAAGAAGTTTTGAGAAATTCATTTTCTTCAATCTGTGACCACAAAACTGCTCGGTAACGGAATTTAAAAAAAGGATACATCACTTTTACAGGTATGTAGCACATGTCTCATAACATGCTGTTCCATCATGAAAATGCGCATATGGTGAATGCCATATCGTTTTAGGGTTTGTAGACAATGTTATCACCAAATATTGTCCTAGTTGTGATAATTATTCCATTAATGAAATAAAAAAATAATTCGTGCTACATGGTAACGGAATTTCAAATGTTCATTAAGTCCTATAACGGGATATAACTTCCCTTTGCTAATTTCTATCCTTTCTCCTTATTACCACACCCATTTCACTTTCAAACCACATCACAGCCCATAATTACATCATAGCTACATGCATAAATAGAAATGTTCGAGGGATTCCCAGCATTCGAGGATTCGTGGAAAACAATCGAAGATGTTGATGATGTCATTTTTTCATTTCATGTTGTCCAATGGTGGAACAAAATCAATTCATTCCTCTTACAGCAACCTATGAAATTATGATCATCGTATTATTGTCAGCATAATCAACTTTCTATGCTTATATAGATAGCACATTAGGCCTACAGATCATGGTATGGATGTGTCAAATAATCAAATAGACAATCAAGTTGAGAAAATAATCTATTGCACATGAATACACTTGTGATATATGCCTCGGCTTATACAATGGAAATTAGCACAAACTGAATTAATGGGTGGGAAAAATGCATATCTATTAGTCCTCCCCCCCCCCACTGACAGCTCTTTTTATGTCCCCTTTCACATTTTTTTCATGATTGAAAAGCAACCATCTCAGTTCATTTTAGAACATTCTTCATTACGGATATGATGACATTGAAGGGAGCAAGCACTTTGATGTGGGAGTGTATATTTGAAACATTTGAGATTTAAACGGCTTGATGAATGAATCGCAATCGTAACTACTGGTAAGTTGAATCTCGATAGCATTCAACATGACTACAGGATGCAGTGTTAGCGTGGTCATGCAAAAACGTGGTCTTCTTCACAGTAGACCTTTCTGTGAAAGTGGACATCGGTCCTCATATTAAGGGTGCAGATGCGGAACAAATGTACTGTAGGCAGTAGAAATAGAGACAGTAGCTGAAAATTTGAAATTGACTTAAGGGCAAATCCAAAAAAACTCCTAATTCAGTGTCTTTGGTCAATCGGAGACATGCAATGGTCTAATGTTTTAAGAACAATACATTGAACTTTAAGTTGATACTAGATCAACCTAATCCATGCGCATTTTAGATGCATCTGTCATTAACAGGGCCAACCAAATATGCATTAACAATTGATCGTTTTATGTGCAAAAAAATGCACTTAAAAAAGTTATCTTATGCAATGAAAACCGTATTTATGCAATATCATTCTGATTGTAGAAAAAGCTGCAATATAATAAGAAATGTAGACCTATGTATACATAAATGGTAAATAATCTGTCAGCACTTTGAGTTCATTTCTAATACACAATGCATGCGGATGTTTTCCTCAGTCATACTAGTGAGATTACTCCTCATAATTGCCTTCTATTCTAAAAAAGTCACCCCAACGGGTGGTTATCGGAGAGGGTGGCAGTGAAATGTGAGCTTCTTCCAGCTTGTGACAACGTGAAGGTGCTTTCTAAACACCTTGGTCAATGATATCAGTTCACTGACTTTTGGATATAGTCCAATCATCATATCAGAGAAAACTCTATGGAGGTTGTGGGCCAAACAAATCACGTGTATCATCTTCGGCATAAAACTACCATTGCTCTAACCGCTTTCAACATGTATGAAGCGGTATGAAGCCTTCTGTATGTAAAAGACAGAAAGGAGAAGATAGGTGTCAACACAGGAAACGAGACACAAGTTGTTCATAATAACTCCTGTTTTTCAAGAAATCATCTATATATGTATTTAAAAGCACTTATTTTCATGATATGCATTATGCATATTTGGTCGGCCCTGGTCATTAACTTTTGATATCGACGTGCTCAAAGTTCGAAAATGGTGCAAATTCGTATGTCCACAGCTTCGAGTATTAATTTTCGGTGTGCATATAGTCATTGTCACAATCGAGTTAGAAATTACCAAAATGCGTTAAAATGTTGTTAAAGACACGCAGCTATCCGAAATATTTTTAATTCGGAGCATGGATATCTAATTTTTACGAAAATTGATTACGTGCCTGTCCATAGTTTCAAATGTCACATAACCGACGCCATATTTGTCACATAACCGACGTCAACATATCAATGATATCAAACGCTAGAAAGCTTCATTTTGAGACTCAGATGCGTGGATGCATCCGCAGAATAATATATTGTCACATCATTGTCGCTAATCAATGGTTTACTGAAAAAATTAATTCTTATGTAAAAAAATCCAATCTTGATGAGCACAAAATGTCACATAACCGACGCCAATGTTGTAGAGATTCTGGAATGTTACACAAGGTTGACCACTTTGAAATCATACGGCTAGTAGCCCTACTTTATGCGTAGCTAATGACTGTAGAACTTTCACTCTCGCTATTTTCTTTTCGCACTAAATTGTTTGATAATAGCACAAACTGACACATGACCGACGCCATCGGTTATGTGACAAGAATTCAGTGGAAAACTATTATCGCAGGCTGACCACCTCATACAAATATTTCAGTTCCTCTAGTAAATGCATCAATCTTCATCTGCATTTTTAAGGCGTTTCAAGTGAAATTAAGGACAGAACTCGTACACACGTAATTTTGGTGCAACACGAAGTTTGCCACTAAAGCGCATTATGTAGCGAAATTAGGATGTTGATTTAATCTGCAATGATTTTGGTATTCCGGATATTTTTTCATGCTTTCGCAATTCTCATAGCATTTAGTGAATCAGAAGGCCTATGTTCGTATGAGCTTTAAACATGTAAAATAGTTCTGCTTGCATGAGACACATGCAGTACATGTAGGCCTACAATAGTATAACACATGCATCCCTGCAATAAGTCTATAACACATCTACTACTACTACTACATGTAGGCTTAAACAGTGTAGGCATGCAATGCAAAATATGATATGTAGACACGTGTAGGCTTATAATACCATAATAGTATCAAACTCAGCATGTATGCATAATAGCTTTGCTGGCATACAATACTTACAGTACATGTAGGCCTACAATTTTGTATTCTGTAATTGATATAAGAAATATTGCGAACTGTTGAGGGACTACACACTCAATTTTGCTTTCCCTGACCGTTGAAATCATTTTCTCATAAAGTTTAAATACATAATCATTAATGAGATGGCATTTTCTCTTCCATTTTTATACAGGTCTAATTTTTGTACTACTTTTGCATATTTCATTCTATCACCAGTTTCAAGGTGAATATATCAAGATTAATATGGGCTTACTGACAAATAAGATAACTCAAAGGCTTTCAATCAATTTACTATGATGCGATGCATGTAGAGCAGCACTGTTCACAACAGCAACGACTAGCACAATAAAAGAATGATATTGAATCATTGGTCTTGGACAATCGGCATGCTGGTATATCAGACCTGAACTTTTGATGACCATCTTAGATAATGTTATAATATTTGAGCAAGTTGAGCTGTAATATTGGAGTAATATCATCTTAAGTAACTTATTACATAATATTGCATCCCAATTCCACGTCATTCGTTGAATGCCTGGACCGTTGTTACATAACAAACGCCATGTGTCACATGATCGACGCCACTTGTCACTAAACCGACGCCATGATTTCTTACATGGTGATTTTTCAACGAGTTACACACAAATGCTGTCGTTCTCACATACTTAAGATTGATCTATGATGGAACACACATCATTTAATGTGATAACTAATGAAATCCGGAACAAACATTTTTTAAGACAAAAATTGCATCAAAATTAGGAGGTTTTTTTGGATTTGCCCTTAAACACATATCCTACCTAGATATTCACCGCTTTGTGCATTTAATGTTGGACTAAGGAGTATATGTGCCCACACAATCATCAATATTTGCCAAGTCAAGTGCAACAATGAGCTAGTAGTTAATTTGATAGGATTAATTAACATTCATGAGAAATGTGAGGGAGACATCACTCTGCACAATTAATTTAATATTGACAATCTGTAAATCATATATTTCCACCGATGACTACTGTCAGAAATTATTCAGTAGTAGGCTGTGTACATACGTTACGTATAGTTGCACAGACAGTAATGCATCGTTAATCATAGAGTTATATCATTTATATTTATTTATTTTATTTTTACCTCAAATAATTGAATCATTTTGGTTTCTTAAATCAACTCAGTAGGCCTACATCTAGGTGATAGCTATTGTTTTGCAATCTCAACCAAGAATGAAATTATCAGTTCTGATAATAAACGAAAATACTCGTAGAAAGATGGCATGTCAAATGGGTATTGTAATCGGAGTAGAAACCAGCGTAAGAGAAGCTTTTATGTGATTTTATGACTTGATGAACATTTGAAATTCCGGTACCGGTAACGGAATTTCATAAAAATATTACCTCATTTAGCAATGAAAAGTATGAAAATTTCGATAGCTGAATATACAACGTGTTAACATACATCAAAATGCTTTCTTTCTGATGAAATTCAGTTACTCACACAAAAATGATTTTGAGTGACAACAAAAACATTTTAAATTTGGTAACGGAATGTCAACTGCATAAATTTAATTCACCTAGCAAAATGGGGTTTTAAGACTTGTTCTAGAATTAGAGCTTTTCAGAAGTATGAAGGAGAAAACCATAACTTGAATTTCATTTTTCACCCGAAATGTTAACTTTCGGGTGGCCAAGCCCAATGTCAAAAAAGCTTGGACTACTTAGATGAGAATACGGGAAAGAAATCGATCAATGTTTGCTGCATCATTATATAATTGAAAAATGCTGTTTGGATTTCAAGATTTGTCGCCTTATACCGTTTGTTTCGACGAACGAGGTATTCACCTGGATGTGCTGCCTTGTACACTATTTGTAGCATCTTCTTCTCGTCGAATTTGCTCTATCACCTTGTAAATGATGAGTGTATAACCACCAAGTGAACGTCGCATCATTCGATTGAAGGCCTCAATGTCGTTGTTCGTGCGAACATAGTCGTTGAAGTGACAAATTGCGTCAACTCTCCACTGTCCGATCCAATACGACCGATAATAATTTAAAATGCGCCGTTAACACACATCCATTCATCTGGGGATGTCTGTTCCAAGTGATTTACTCCATTGACAATGTCATACACAGGTAAAAATGAACACACGGTGACCTTCTTCACTAATTCACGAAATTCGCTTTCGTTTCCCAGTTCTAGACTGTTAATCCACATCCAAATTGCATCAGCATGATGAAATTGACAACCACGTATGCGAGTCTGAGGCAACTCAGCTGTAATTGCATTGCGAACAGCAATTTCAAAATCAGTTCGAATTTGTGTAGTCGGAAGAACAACATCAAGTCTAGTCGCCCAATTTTTCATCTGTTGTAAAATCTGAACATAAGTAGCTTCGTTTTTGTTTTTACAGAGAGAATAAATGCACGGAAGAAATATACCATCATCGATAACACCAATAACATAGACTTGCATGTAAAGGGAATGGAAACCATCGCCGATCTAAAGATTAGCTCCGGCAAGTCGCATGAGGTCACGATCAGTCCCGAAAATTATGAGAGACTTGTCTTCCGCGATGAAATTGTAGAATGGGCGCTCACCTTAGATAGGAATGAATTAGGTAGTTGTATTTTATCAATTGTCTGAGTCGCACCAGGCACTTGTTTTGCTTTCCATCTATCGATGCTTCCCTGTTGACTGATGTAATAGAAGATTTCGCGGCATCACTTGCTCCAAGAAGAACATCTTGATATATATCCCGAGTATATCTTGATAGTATATATCCTGACCATCTTGATATATATATATATATTTATCGAATCTCAACAGATGTAACCACCACGAGACATGTTTCGGCCTGTTGGGCCTCATCAGTCGTGGGTAGGTTTGAACCAGCGACGTTGGAGCTAGAGGACGTGCAAGCATGTCTCGTGGTGGTTACATCTGTTGAGATTTGATAAATTTATCAATTGCCAGGTTACTTGTCTAAATATATAAGCATGCAAGTTGACCAATGTCTTTTAGTGACTACGAAGAATTGGCATTGTCTTGAAGTTATTTCACCTCTACCTGAACAACATGCCTTTCCGTCCTTTATGCGACATCTGTAGACTGTTGTGACATCAGCTTTAAAATAAGCTATTCTTTACGAAAAACCGTCGAAATTAATTGCGTCGGAGCCTTTGAAAGTCTTTGTATCTTCCATTTTAAGCAAAGCGAACGATTATTGCTGTATTAAAATGGCTCATCAATTTCTCAATAAAAATTATCACAGCATAATAAAAAATATGCAGTGAATTTGTAATTAACAGTTTACCAGATCTTACAACTGCTTATTTTTTATTAATGTCAGGAGTATCCGAAGCGGAAAAATTTAACAGAGATAAACTAAGTTATATAGAGAAACTCTTTCTGAGTTTTAGAGATGGTAGGCACGGTGTCATAGTGTATTTGATTGAGACAAAATATATTATTATCTTTTTTGTCGACTGTTTCAATCCTTGCTCATCTGTCCTTCTGCTCTTTTGTCCTTTGCTCTTATGTCCTTCGGCTCTCTTGTCCTTTGCTCTTGTGTCCTTCGGCTCTCTGGTCCGTACGCCGTTACAAACGGTCAGGTACCAACCAACCTGGAACCGATATAGAAACAAAGCATGGCTGCAACTGGTCAGGTTTTACTCGACCCAAATCAACCTGTAACCGGTGTAGATATAGATTCACATATTATAGATATTCACGTGTCTTATCACAAGCTAGTAGGCATCAACTGAGAATACTGACAAGTTGTACTTTTTCAGTAGTATTATCTTTCCTTACACGAAAGTTTCAAATTTTTCATATTATGACAATTTAAATATAGATGAAGTCTGAAGCGTAATCTGCACAAAACGAAAGATCATGGGTGCAGCACAAAATGTGTCAAGCGAACGCAAGTAGAATATACCCAATTTATCCCATACCATATTATGTGCAAAATTTGCGATCGATTAGAGACTGATTGTATGTTTTGAATAGTGTGTTTCCAAATTTGAAGTAAAAACTTCGGTAGTCGGCTAATTTCTATAGGATCACCTTTAATGACGTTCTATTGTCCACTACATTAACAAAACCAGTATAAATGTTAACATCAAAAAATGTGGCGGAGCTTACCAGATGTTGCCATTTCTCCAAATGAAAAAGTCTTCCAAAATCTGATCCTGGAAAGCAAAAATGTAAAATTCACTTTATGCTTAAATACATAGCCTTCTATTAGAAACATTAAGGATATCATGTTGGAATATGATTATTTGATTACGAAATCTTCAGACATTTTTAAATATAACAACCTGGTAATACAGGAGTTGAGCGTGGATTGAAGGTTCGAAATCGATTTTGATGCCTTGAACAAAGACAATGATGCTTTGAACAAAGACGATGACTCGACAGCCCTATTGGATTTCTTGAAGCTTAAGCTTGAAAAGGATTATATTCAAGCCTGCCTAGATAAGTATAAAGACTTCAAACAGTGCAAGCGTGTTAGCGGGCAGAAAGTGACTGACATTATAGTTCAATTCGATCAGAAATACAGCAGACTCCTGAGAAAGGAAATAATACTGCCACAGGATATTGTGTTTTGATCTTATTGGTAATGCAAACATTGGAAGATCAGAAGAATTGCTGGTGTTATCCAGTCGACAGAAGATCGACTCTGTTCAAGCACATCGAAAGTAGAAGCAGTGAAGTTTGAGCCAGTTTTTCATGGATTCTCCTCAGATGCAGTTGACGACCAATGAGATGACGTCTTTCAACAGCATAGAGATGGACGATGATCTCGTCATTGGTCGGGTCGTCGACAGATGTTTGGAACAGAGCCTTTTCGTCGACCCGTCATCGAATTCCCATTCCACTCGTCCTATCAATCCCATCAATAATGTCGGAACTCGACTTTCATGCAAGTGCTGTGAATCTTTTCGCACTTTGATAGCCGCATATCCTCATTCATACGAAAATACCAACAAAGTCAGCGTCGAGAAAGAAGGATGAGCGGTGCCATTACACACAGGTAGCGACATTGCTGCGAGGAATCGACTCGGAGAAGAAGCTATTAATAGAGTTGGGTTATAAAATGGTGGTATTTCAAATTACTTTCAACACCAAATCATTTAGTAGAGCTGACAATTCTGAGCATTATGACACTAATTTGATCAAAATTAGATGCGGTGCATATCGAAATGCGATGAAATGACTAAAAGCAGCAACATAATGACCAATCTGAAAGGACTTATTGTTTGTACTGGACTAATGGAGAGCTAAAATTAATGGAGTTAAGTTAGTGGAGAGCTAATGGAGTAAATGGTGATATGCCTACATGTTTTTGGACATACAGTGCAGGTTTAAGTCAACAAATAAAAAGGGCTTCCATAATACGCGAGGACAAAGTCGAATTTGAGCTTACAAGCACTGAAAAATATGACGAAAATTCGTTACCGACAAAGCAAGCACAGTCAACAGGGTGTTTACACATCGATGATGCAGGATTCTGTTCTCAGAATCAGACTGACTCAGGTTCTCGACAGTCGCGTGAAATTTTATCCTTTGTATATTTTTTTAATATTGACTTTGTTAGCCAGTGTACATGTATTTGTTTTCAAATGCAGCTTAATTCATGAATTTTAATAAACTTTAATCATTCGAGTGTCTGAATCCATTTATATATATCATAGATAAATGTTTGATGAAATATCAGAGCATGAATAATGTGAACCAAGGAAATCGCTATTTGTACGCATTAATATAGCCAACCGACTAGCAGTAAAATAATTATTCAAATATATAGTTACGTTTAAGTAACATTACTTTCGGGTTTCACCCACCCGGACATAACACGCATGTATGATTATGTATTCAATAATTGAAGTAGGCACAATGTGCACTTCATTTAAATGCGCCGTTGATTTGCAGCTGTCAGAGCACCGGTCAACCTGGCTTTTGCCGGCTGACCGCACATTGAGAGCCATAATCTATGTTAAGAACTTTACGTGAGACATTCACGTGGTCGTGTTTTCACCGTTAGTCACCAATTTTCTTCACAGCGAAGTGAAACGATATTTGATGATAATCACATTTGAAAGAAATGAAAGAATTGAAAGCAGCGTCAACGCAGCTAGGAAAAAGCATGACTTGTTTCTAAAAATAACACTCCATCAGAATTTATGTCATGCATCCAATAACGTTAGTCGTTTGGGATCTCTGAATTCAACCTGATGAAAAATTGGTGTGACCAAGTTTTTCTCGGTTTCTCCCAGTGGAAACGGTAAAACTCGTTAAACCCACCCGCCCGAGGGTGAAATTGCCAACGGGTTAGTGCTCGATTGTTGGCACACACCGATGCATGCAAATACTCATTTGGCAACGTTGCTACGACGGAACGGTGCGTGCGAGTAACTTCACTATGTGTATATAATTGGTTGCTCGTAAGTCGGAATATCCACTCCACATATTCATAATAGATACAAAATTTCCAGACAATCACCCAGTACTATTCAGCAGAGTTACCTTTTCGAAATGTTGAAGTTTTGGAAGGTATCATACGAACAAATCATAAGAGCTGCCATGTTATGAAAATGCAAAGACGCATACAAGTGATGCACCTCACAGAAGCAGATCTAACTGGTTCAGGCCTGCATGTGGAAGACCTATCTATAGCCTATCGATAAATGACTGTTCAGAAAATGTTCATGATTGGATGTGACAGAAGAGTCAATGTATATGTCCGTACAGAATCATGCCGTGTTAACATTTCTTAGAAGGTATGTTGTTGTTATTGCTTTGCCCGCTTCCGTTCAGCGGATAGGGGGCTTCGTATCAAGACAATATGAAGGACACACCCAGGAAGAAAATTAATGCCTACTGCTGGTAAGGAGTCACTCGGGGAGGAGAGAGTGTCGACCGAAAATGTCGGCAGAAACATGGATTAATTATTACTTTTATATCAACTTAAGAGAAGCAAATTTATGGATGAATTTTGCTTTTTGGCTAACTTCTGATATAGGACAGGTACGAATTATCGTTTGAAAGATTAAATAATGCACATTATGTGTTGTGTTTCGCATCACTAATTCAGAAATAGAAAAAGTTTCAGTTTCTGCATCAGTTAATGACAACATCCGATATTAGTTCCAGTCTGAGATATATTAATGTTAGAGTCGACGCACGCACAAATATCGGCAATAAGCTATGTGGTAGCACTCCTGAACATGTGAATCAAGTTGTATTTTTCAGTTCACACATAAAAAAAACATAAAAGGCTTAGAGTCTACTTACTAAGTTACCTCCTGATTGGTGTTTACTTCCTTATGGGAGCAATTTAAATCTAAATTATAAGATTAGCTGTAATTAGAGATTGAAATGGAGTATTTAAACATATGAATAATACTTTTATATGAGGAAAAGCCAGAAAACTCCTTTTTTGTTTATAGCTACACTGTAATGAGCGAGGCCTTCGATCGGCCCAGGCAGTCATCGTCAGTCAAAAACTTGGAATCCATGTTTATCTTTTGTTTTCGTTTATAAACAATAAAAACAACAGAACAATAATTTTCAATGAACGTAACAAGTATACATCATAACAATGCGATGAAACGTCAAACAATGGAATCAGTCAACATCAAAAACAGCTTACAAAAGAAAAAGATCGTCATCAACAATTGAAAACAGAGTGGAACCTACCATGGAGCATGGATATATAGGTATAGTGTCGACTCAAAAAAGTATCTGTATACAGTGAAAATTTTTATATGAAAAGATTCATTTTTTGCGGAGATTACGTTCCTGAGGTCCAAAAAAATTATTTGAGCACTTTTGAAAAAAGTCAAAATTTTACCAATTTAAATGACGCCAACGAGATGAATCCCGTTGTAAGTAGTATAAAGCAAGCTGGATATCAAAGGAATGAATATTTGATAATAATCATCCTAGCAAAGCGGAAATCAATCTGATTATCAAGCGAATTTCATGATCTGTATCATAGAGTGGGGATATGATGGTAGAGTGTCCACTCAAAAAAAGTATCTGCATGCAGTAAAAATTTTTATATGAAAAGATTCAGTTTTTTGCGGAGATTACGTTCCCGTGGTCCAAAAAATTGTTTGAACAGTTTTTAAAATGTCAAAATTTTACCAATTTAAATACTACCTACTGAGATGACTCCCCTACATAAGTAGTATGAAACAAGTTGGATATCAAAGGAATGAATTTTTTCTAACAAGGCTAACTATGCGGAATGGCTTTCTAACTATACGGAAATCAAGCTGATTATCAAATTAATATCATGATCCGTATTATAATGGAGGTCTTCATGAAAAAGTCGCGATATTATCGGTGCTTTCTTGGCTGATATGTCAAGTTTTTAATTCAATTTTCATCGACATGATTTTCTGATTCACTGAATTCATGCTTCATTTCTTGAATCTTAATAGTGATGTGGACCCATTTACATCTTTCAAAGTTAATTGAAATCATTGTCTTTGACATGGAGTAAGGATATACTGTTAGTGGTCTATACGAAACTAAATCTATCGTTGTTCTTACTTACGTTGTTGACTTCAAGCCCCTTGGGTATGATTTTGTTTTGGGTATGAACTGTATAGTTTCTCTTAGGAGGTATACGATTTTGTCCTCTTTTCTAGGATGCTCACTTTGGTTGTAACGTGAGTCTGATAGCCTGTTTAGTTGGGAAAAGAGGAGGAAGAGCTATGGAGTGTATATGCAAAGGAGCTGTGGAACTGTAAGTCATCTGAGTAACACCGTAATCAATAAAAAGGGCTTTAATGTGACTTATGTGAATGCAAAAGTGTGGACGGCATCTTGGCAGTGGTCTGATGATGTCGAGCCTGGAAGTTTACGAAATACTGTGTCTGAGTATAACATGCCTGTTGATGTAAAATTTGTGTTCGATGAAGAACTTAGGAAGTGGATTGCTGACGGTTGGCTGCAAATGGAAAATTTTGAAATTTTGTTTTTGGTGATTGACGTTTTTACCTTTGTTTTGGAGACTTGTTGCAGTCGTTTGAAAAGACTATGTAACATTCAAAGTCCGAAAACTTCTCTATCATCCCTGCATGTTAACTTTTGGAACCAACTGCACCCTCCATGTCTATTTCAGATCTTTCCAACTGAATATCGGATATTAAATGGATTTCAGCTTAGACTATCTCTAATTGAATTTCAGATATTTGTCAGAAACTCAAACTTGGAAAAGAATCTTAGATTCAACTGGAGAATCTCCAATTCATCTGGAAAAGTCTGAAATTCACAGATCTGAAATCGTTTTGGAACTATCTGAACCATCTGAGCTAGAAATGGAAGATGTGTAGTTTGTCCTCCACGAAGATATCGGACATTACCCCAGAAGTTAGAAGCTATTCTGCATATAGATTTGCTTATTTAACTCATCACAGAGACTTTAGTTTCCAACAAATATGCTCACGTGTTTACAGTCTTATCTTCCAAAGTATATGGTCGTTCATGCATTAATGCTGTGTTGGACTGTGTGCCTGTGCCTTCACATGTTCAGTTAACACATGGTGAATTTGTATCAATTGCAATTATAAGGCCTGCATTAGTAAAAGCTTAACTGTCAAGCCTATAAACAAGCTCCCAAATAAAGTGCATTTCTTTTTGCTCCAGAATCTGTCACAAATGCATGAAAGTATACTCCCTATCGTAAAGGAAAAAAATTCACGTTGTACCCAAAAGTGATGTTCTGTGGTTATAATATTTAAAAAATGCCAACAAATTGCCAACCAAGCCACTGGTGGCAAAGGCAAAGGAATGCTAAAAACTCCGCGGACGGGATTCGTATTGCCACGATTGTTTTAATCGAAATGATATGATGAAATCAAGAGTTTTGGAACAATTCTATTGATGTGTCTATGCATGCCTCGATCGGCTGTGATAGAAGACGTTTAAATAAATTATGTCACACAAATTCAATTTTTTTCATTTTTCAAATCGAATCGGTTTAATACAAAATGATGATCAAGATCACCACTTTTAGACCCATGCTATTGGTGTGTAGCTGCCTCGGCTGTAGAAGCGGTCAAAGCAGAGGGCCTATCACAAAAAATTAGAACTTTCAAAATTTTCCAAAATTTTCCAATATTTTCCGATTTTTTCCAAAATTTTCTAACATTTTCCAAAATTTTCCATGGAAAATTTTGAATCAAAATTTTCCGGAAAATTTTCATCACTACGTCCTTATGATGATGAGTTAGGACCGCCGCGAGGATTGATACCCATGCTTGCTGTTGTACAGGAAAATAAAGGCAAGGTGCGTCCTGTATTGGATTTTAGGGAATTAAATGCCTTTGTTGATTCTTATACTGCCGATGCTGATGTTCGTGCGGACAAGATGCGTACTTGGCGTAGAAAAGGTACTAATGTTGCTCTTTTAGACTTACGTTCAGCGTATATGCAGATAAGAGTTTCTAAAGATTTGTGGCCGTACCAGACGGTTATGTTTGAAGGAAAAAGATATTGTTTGACAAGACTCGGGTTCGGTCTTAATATCGCGCCGCTTGTCATGAAGTCTTTGTTAACCGATGTGTTAGCCAAAGATAATTTAGTTTCGAAGGCAGCTTGTCCTTATGCGGATGATATCTTAGTTGATGAAGATATAATGGCAGTTGAGCGAGTCGCGACACGCATCTTATGAATTACGGACTTAATGGTACGCCTGCTGAGAAAGTGTCGGACAGGTGCACGACGTACTTGGAACTCAATGTGCAAAAAGTTAAAGATAGAACGATGGTGTATGAAGTGGACTCGTAGGCCAACAAATTGCCTGAATTGCCATCTCCTCTTACCCAGAACGGTCCTGGTTTTGCATTCTGTGGGAAATTGGGTTGGTCATGCAACGCCGGTATGTGGCTGGCTGCGTGTAGCTGCTGCGTTTGTGAAGAGGTTCGCGAACGAGAAATCAGACAAATGGGATGATGTTGGATTATTGATGCTGGGTTCCAGCATATCGTGGAAGATTGCTGACCAAGGGTAAGGCCGAGGAGACCCATTGGAGGTCGATGGAATGCGCTCGGGTGATGCGAGGCTAATGTCTTAGTGGATGCAAGCTGGTTGGCGCTTGGGGGCATATAGTGGAAGTAGAGGGACTACGTTTATCGAGGATGGATGCGGGTTGAGACCGAGCGGACGGGTTACCACATAATATAAACATGCTGAACTTGAAGCTTTGATTGAGAGGCCGAATCTTGAATCTTGCATTGTGTCCGGAAAATGAAGAAGTTACCATTTGATAGACTGACTCATTGACTTTTTATCATTGGGTGGTCCCAGACATCTTGGGGTCGCGAGAAGCGCGCGTTTTGAAGACGAAATGGCAATTCAGTGAGATGCTAATTCGGCAGACGAATAGGCACTATCAAGGCTCTCTCATAGATGAATACAGTTTGGAATGTCGAACATTGAGCTTTGTGAGTTTAAGTGCTAATCGGGCGGATGCCCCTCACCACCGCGTACCAAATAGCTTGGTTAAAAGACAAGAATGGTTGAGGAAAATGGTATGACTTTGGAGGAGTTGCGGTGTTGTAGCACACGCACTACTGATGCTAGTGCGGACAGGATAAGGAAGCTTCATGACTAACTGGAGCACCGCGCGCGGGAATCGATCGCCTGCGGTACTTTTTCTCGTGTACTTTTCCCAAAGAAGAGAGTTGATTGTAGCACGAGATAGAGTGAGTACAGCTATGCCAATTGCCAGATATCAGCTCAATTGATCCCGCTCCCGTGAAACTAGAGAACAGGAAGGTCTGGAGGTAGATGAAAACAGGGCAGAGACTTGCAATGGATATAACGCACTACGATGTAAACATTGTGCCTGACGTTGGATAGACTGCGGAACATCCCGATTTTGCCAGTATGGAGACAGCTGCGTCGACAAGACAGTGCGTCGGCTAATTGAAGCATTGAGTATCAATTTTTCCATGCAGAGGGAGCCACCAGTTGAGCTACTGACGGATTATGACACTGCGTCTTTAGAAGTTCGACTTAAAAACACGGTGTATGCTCAAAATTGCACCAGCATTCGAGTGAGGTACAGATGTGCGTATGCTCCTTCAGGTAATGCTATCGTTTGAGCGTAGCCATAGAACAATCAAAGTATCGCAGCCTGCTGGTAACGTGCACTGTTGGTGAAGCGTTATACTGGTATAAACATTTCTCCTAAAGACAAATACTGATTACTTTACGGCCCCGTTTTAAATAGGCTATATCGTTTACGCATGTGGGTGTTAGGATCTAATATTGTGGGAGAGAAGACTTGAAGACTGCCGGTCCCGGAATGATGTAAGAGGAGAAAGTCTGGGTAAAACCGCCTGAATGTGCGGTGTGATACTTCGTTCAACGGCTTGTACTGTGACGGTGTGGTGGTCTGATGTAGCTGTGGAGGTGGACGGTGTGCCGCGTCACACCCGATGATCTGCGTCCAGCGTGTACTTAGTGAGGAAACTGTTGTATTCATGATGCGGGTAACGGAATGACTGGGATGATTGGTATGAACGCTTGTTCTGTGCCGATTTCAAAGTGGGCCGAAAGCGAATGTATAAATTTAGGCCTTCTGACTGTAGATGATCCTAACTCAAGCTTTCTGAGTTGAGACGTAGTAATAGATTGAAAGATTGAGTCCTGACCGGTAGGCAGAGTATTGCCATGGTAATGTATCTTTTTGTGATTCTTGATAATCAGTGGGGGAATGTTGTATGTAAGCTTGCTTCAATCTTCCCTATCTCCATCTGGACGTTGCTGTCAGCTGGCATTGTTTACACGCGTGTGAACTGTGATTGTATGACATTATCGTTTTCTCATTGGTTGCTGCGATCTCATTGGTCGCTCAGTCTTTCCTAACGATATTAAGGAAATGTGCTTCATTGAAGGTCAATAAATCTCTTGCTCTGCTACTCACGCGTTCTGATTTTGTTACACCTAACTATACGGAAATCAAGCTGATTATCAGGGGAATTTCATGCTCCGTATCACAATGGAAGTCTTCATGAAAAAGTCGCGATGTTATCCGTGCTTTCTTGGCTTGCAATTTTCAATGTTTTTAATGCTCAACTTCACCGGGCTTGGATTTGTGATGAGTTCAACTAAATTTGCATGGGCTGTACACCTCATGGATCTGAATTGAATGTGGACCCATTTACATCCTTCAAGGTTGGATTTGTGAAAATCATCTGAAGATCTTTGCGATTATGCTACCAACACAACACTGATTTTGAACACCACAAACGGGTAGTGCACGCTGGCTAAGAGTGGACAATGTCTTTGGATGGTTCAGCAGGAAAGCAAGTTAGTGGGCAGGGTGCAGGTCATCGAGGGTGCGCAGTTTATGCCAACATTACCTGATCCAAGGAGCTGTGCATGGGAACTAGACTCGGGAGGAGTCTGTACAAAGTGCTGGAACCGCGGGGGGGGGGGGGGGAGTTTCATTCAGGACTTTATGCTATCTTTGATTGGCATCAATGCGGATGTAATGCGTCGAGGGGGTGGGGGAGGGGGTCAAAAACTTCACGGTTAAATGTGGTATATCTCACATTTGAGGTACGGGATTGTTAAGGATGTGTTGTGGGTAGTCGGGTTGGGGTATGGGGGGGGGTGATACAATTCCCGAGTGTTATCTGCGTTGAGTTTATTTTAATGAAAATCACACAACAAAGTCTATCGCACATTGGAGATTTAATAAATGCAGACCCGCTGGGAAAAAAGCTCGGCGGATTAGCTGGCAAAAACATATCTCGAGGCGAAATAACGAGCGCATAGCTTCCGTTTTGTCTCCGCAAAATGCGAGCGCGTAAAAGCTTGATACATTTAGGACAAAAACGCTGCTGTTCGCTCGTGATTACCGATGCTTTCGAATGTTAGGTGTAGCGCTAATCGCTTGCTTCATGAAAATCTAGCTGCTCCGCTTGGATATTCGCTGTACCCTATTAGCATATATCGAAGCCTAGTTTTTCGTTGACTTCCCCTGTAAGACCTACTTTACACAGTCCAACATAATTTCCAAAAACAGGCTGATTCAACGTCATACCTTGCCACGATAATGCTCATGGATGCAACACTAGTAGGATTGTAAAGAACTGTCCAAAACCACGAACATTCGGAGACAGTGACAAAAAAATGTGAGACTGGCCTCTGCTAAACAATTGTAGGCTTGCATGAATTCAAATTGCGTCCACTGCCATGATGACTCGATGAGCTGGGTTTGGTTACAATTAGTTTGTTATTTGTCAACATGAATTCCTCGTAGACCAGACGTTCGTGGTCTTAAACATGCAAAATAAAATGGAACCTTTTTATTTACATGCAAATTTACAATTCATACAATGAACATTCGCATTGTTTACCTGTCTTCACTGATTCACATTTTTTATGCAATATTTAGGGGCCACACGCATAATAAAACTACTGTTGATCACTGTCATCGAGCCACGAAACGCTCCAGGGAGCTAACAGCATAATGACTCAAATGCTGCTCAGACTCAAAACATTCGGAAGGCAGTGACAAACTGAGAAATCACATAAAAATTGCATTCAGATATCAAAAATTTAGAACTCACCATCTGCAAAATGGTCGCCAATTTCTCGTCCCGTCGATGATGCTTCCATTGAACTGGTTTGGTAGAGCCCGCGTCCCAAATTTGATGTTTAATTTCGGGGGGCAACGATCTAGCGGTCCTGAAAGTTTAACACTAAAAACACTTTTATACAACAGAGCCTTTAAAAAAACTTGAGGCACAGCCTAAACGTCAATGTGAACTTTGTGCAATCTTGATATCATATAACAGAAGCTGAAAGCAAAATTAAATCATCGTCTTATTTTATGCCATTGTTGTCAAAATGAAGAAAAAGATAATTTCATTTCTACAAATTTTAACAACATTTAAAAGTTAAAAGGTTTTTAGTATGTAGTATCCCTACAATAGAAATAATCTATCGTTGGAGGCATTTGTCGTTTTTAAAACGATAAAATTCCGATAACTTTAAAGATTTTATCGCAACATTATAATATTCCACCTATTAACTGAATTCATCACCTAAAGACCCAACGGTGGAAAATTTCAATGGCATAAAATTACAAGGCATGATTGGTTTAATTCGATTGGCAGTTGTCCTTCTAATTTCATGTAATCAAAATCAATGCAAGATGATTTAAGGTGCACATAATTTTATTGGAACGATTGCTGGATTGAAAGACTTTGAGAGTTAAGTCAAGATGCCCGATCCGTCGACGTTTCAACATGCTAGCATTGGAAAACAATAACAGGTTTTATACGTTTCACTTACTACAATGTTATCCGTATTGGTTCATAGATTGTATAATGTGCATATCTCGTTATTAAGTTTAAGTTGCAGAGATTCATAGTCTACAGCAAGGTGTGTATAGCTATTACGCTAGTCACTACAATAGGAAAATTCTAAATAGGATTCTAATAGGATTTTTCTAAAACTAAAGCGGGTTTCATAATGTGACAATAAAGTGAAACGACTCACCCATTTTTACATGGCTTCAACCGTTGTCTTTTTCCGCAGTCATGAGGAAGGGAAATAAATTGAAGCACAAAATCATTGATTTGCACAGCCTTGATCCTATATGTTCGAAGTGATTTATCAGAATCACAGTTGACATCAAGCCGCGTACAAGGCACGACACCAGAGATCCACTGGGGGGACATCTTGATGCGCACTTAATAATTGGACGACCAATGTCGGGCAGGCAATTGTTCGAATGAGCGCAGGAAGTCCCAACGCAGAGCAGCCTTGTCGGGTTGTGAGCGGCATTGTCATAACGACAGGGAATCGATGCATACTGTTACAATCCTCCTGTGCTGCTGACTCGGTGTGTAATAATGCCGAAGTTGACGTCACACAGTGGCTGTCTGATAGAGGAGGCGTGCGTTTTAAAAGGAAGAAAAGACAATCCTCTGTTGGGAAGGTCGACAAACAACTAATTGCTCAGTGACTAAGTTACAGTGCAAGTTTGCTGTCGCGATGCATGTTAGTTACCCCCCCCCCCCCCGACTTATTTTACATAAGGTTAAAAGAAACCTTGAGTTGAACCATAAAATCATATAAAGTAATTGTAAGTTACTTTCATCTGCATTGGACTTGCAAGCATGAAGATAAAGTCGCTCTGTAGAAAACGCCATTTTCATTATTCGAATCGAACGCACTGTTTCAGTTCATAATTCGACTTTTCAGTTGCAGTTAACCACAATGCTTTATTATTTGTAGATTGAATAACTGTCCTACGTTTGGTCTTCAATAAGGATTCTAGAACACAGATCCCTACGGACAAAATAGACGACATATTAAACGGAATTCCTTATATGTTTCACTACAAAATGATTAGGCTATAGAATAAGGCGGAAGCACCACTCTAAAATTACACTTCATCTCTCTCTGAATGCACTCTCTCTCTCTCTCTATAAAGAACAAATGAGACGTGAGAACTAAAATGAATCCTAGCATTTTTCGGATTAAAACTCAATTAGCCGCTAACGATACACTTAGCTGCATTTTGCTCCTAACCATCTAATGCGATTTCAGAGACAACCGAAATGTAGTTTAAACCAAATGGAAGTAGGCTATAGCTGTGATAAAACTTAGACAACTTGGCTTTAAACCAATAGTCATCTATTAATCAGTGACAAAGAAGCTGGCGAATTTCAACTTTGCCCATAGCTATCTATTGGCGGCAGCGACAAAAAGTAAGCAAAATTCGGTTTGCCAATACAAGCCATCCTACTCGCAAACTGCTATTATCGCATAGCTAAGACATCGGCTTGCTCTCGCTCACTAAAAGCCAGCGAATAGGATGATGACACTTAATGCGGCGCGAGCGACTTCCAGCGGGGAGTTAAATACTCTACCTAACATACTTACTATATGGCCGTGGTATCACTCGTGGCTTTCTTGGGTGAAATTTCAAGGTCTTTAATCTCAATTTCTCATCACCGGGTATGATTTTATGATCATTAATTCATGTGTTCAATTTCTTGAATCTGAATATGTGATGTGGACCCCATTTACATAACATAATAAATTAAAAATTACATATTTTAATTTTACACTACATAAATAAATATAAATAATCATTATAATATATCATTTAAAATGATCCAAGCTGATTGAGATCCTTGGTCCTTGATTCTGTTATTTTTGCTCTACCACTGGCAGGTTGTACATAAGAATGACAAGTTTAAGAGGATTATCTTGAGGTTGAGCATGAAAGCAATAGCAAGAGTCATCGAGTTGCTATTTCAAACAAACATTACCTATCCAAGTCTGTACATAACACGGTGGATCTGTAAGTTTAGCTATCAGCGAGTTGTCCTTCTACTATATACTGTGCATGATCAGTGTCAATGTCCCCGTTGTCAATTTCGGTGCAAAACTGCATAATGTGCAATATCTAACATGGAGAGTGACAAGACCACCTGGTATCTCACACGAGCGCAGTTCAATAAAATCGAAAAAGTGAATGTACATTGATGGATTTTGGATAAATTCGGAGTTATTACTTTACACAGAATTCATCTGTAGATTATAACGAGAAGAAAACACCTTATACAGACGGAAAGTCGGCCAAAGTCCGCGCCGAAGTCGCACAACTTCGAACAATTTCGGCCCAAACGTGACGTGTCCGGACACTCCCAAGTCGGACCAGGTTCGGCTGGTCGACTTCGGCCCGTAGTGTATTGACTGTATGTAGCGGGTCGATTTGTGGTGGCCGAATCCAGTCCGCGAGATTTGCGTTGGCTTGCCTTTACCTAACCACATGTAAATAGCAATAACCAACTACTCAGAATGATGAAACTTACACTACATTGAGTCCACTGAAGGGTCGAATTTTTTGTAAACCGTAGAGCATCGGGAATGCAGGTTGATTGTACCTCAAACAAGTTTATATCTTGAATGCAATGGAATGCAATCATATCCAGATGGGTATTCAAAACTATCGTAGATAAGGTTCAATTAGGATCCTTCAGCTCCTAAATTTGATGTCTGAAAAATACAAAAATACATTACATGCGACATTCAGATAGTAAAACGCAGACGAACTGGGAAAAAATTGATGTAAAAACATAAACCATGTAGAGCTCTATAGCGATCACGGGAGCCGTAAACATGTTTCTTCTGCGTTATCCATAGAGTAGGGATATAATAGGTAGAGTGTCCGACTCCAAGAAGTATATGTATAACAAGTAAAAAGTTTTTATTATCAAAAGATTCAGATTTTTGCGGAGATTACGTTCCCGTGGTCCAAAAAAAAAATTATTTGAGGCACTTTCTGAAAAAAGTCAAAATTGGGCCAATTTATATATTACTACAAGATGACTCTCCGAGATAAGTAGTATGAAACAAGATGGATATCAAAAGGAATGAATATTTGATAATAGGCATCCTAACAAAGCGGTAAATCAAGGTGATTATCAAGTGGAGATTTTCAATGATTTTATTCTATCATGAAAAAAGTCGCGATATAATTTCGCGCTTTTCCTTGAGTGCTGAGCGCGCATTTCAAAGTTTATTTAATTCAATTTATTAGAACCGGGCATGACTGTATGATATCGAATGCTAAATTCATGCTTTATGTTCTGAGAATCTGAATAGGTGTTGTGGAACCATTTACACCTTTCAAAGTATAAAGTGAAATCGTTATCATTTGGAATTACGTGCTTTGCTGTGCCAGTAGGAGGTTGCCTGTGATGTGATGACATACTTAAAGAAAAAACTCGAGCGAGGAGGTTCGGCATGAAGTGCGCGCGTAGCGGAGGATATGAAGCTATATCCAGAACTGGCTAATTTAAAAAACATTAAAACTCCAAGAATGTCATGAGAATCTGTAGATGCCTATCATTCCTTCTGCATTACAATCATTGGAGTCAGTGTCAATTCTCGTTGTAATATCTGCAAAACTGCTAAGATTTACATATCTCAAAACTTGGTGACAATGACACCTGCACCCTCTTTGAGTTCATTTAATAAAATCGAAAGTGTAATACACATTGGGGAAGTTGCGAGATACGCGAGAGGGTGTGGGAGTTACCACCTCTCTCTCTCTCTATCTCTCTCTATATCTTACTGCTATGGGTGTTATCTCTCCTTCAACAGTACGGCACACCAAAGCTGATCACATCCTGCAATGGACCACGACACCCTAGTCCAGATGTTTTGGTTAGTTATTTCGAAACATTAACTTTAATTCCGTTGCTCTATTATGGTTAGTTAACCATAATAAAAGGTTTGCTAGACGTTGCAAATGGCCACCTTTTATGGCTTTGTAACGTCATTTGGACTAACGAAATATATTTTCGGTAAACGTAACGTTGAGACAGTTGGAATTGCAAATTAATTGCATTTTCAATACTGTTGATCGTTGTCATCCCACTGCTGCGAAATGCTCCAAGGATTAACAGCAAGAAAAAACTCAATGCTGGCTAAAACCAAAACATTCGGAGGGAGTGAGACAACTGCACAACGACGCGCGCGAAATTACTTTAAACGCGCTGATTCATCCTCATAAGTAAAATGTCGAGCCTACAGAACTGTTTGTTATTGCTTCCTCTCCTGCCATCGATTGTGGTTTGGTGGCATCTGTTTTCCATTGTCATGATATTTCTTTTTTGAGAGACAACGATTCCGGTCTTGAATTGCACAGCAGTTTTGATGAAAAAAGCATTGAATATCCTTTGACACATAATAGAGAATGAATTAGAACACATAGACTTTAATTATATGAAAAGTGTATGACACATAATTAAGCCTTTTGTTGCAAGATGAAGAAAAGGTATATTAGGGCGGTTTTTTATTGACCTTAAAAAAATTACGAATTTTGACTTTATTTTCAAGTAAATTTTTACCTAAAATTTCGACTTAAGATGGAAACTTTTTTACCAATCTTTTTTACCTAATTCAGATTTTTGTTTAACCAAAGAAAACATCATTTCAGAACTCAGAAGAAGAAACGTTACTTGTTTTAAATTAAAGAAACACATTTTAATGTATTGAGCCCACAAATACAAAAGTTCTTCACGAAAAAGCGCGCGGAATGGCCACTTCAACAACGAGTTAATTGTTACTGGCGTTTGCATGTCATTATTGCACAGTATTTTAATGTTTGGGGGAGAAAATTTTCTGGTTAAAAGCAGGAGAATGTTTTCAACTGGGAAAAAGCTTCGTTTCGATCGCAGCTGTGGTTGATTGTACAACACAACAGAAGATTAGTATTCAGTTTGGTGAAATATCGTCACGGTGCCCAAGTTAACAATCTCCATGATAGCATTCGTAGATAAAAACCGCAAGCTTATATATGATTTGGATTTCACAGGGATCAATTCCGAAATCCCAACAGGGACTGTTTACGTTCCTGTATTAACCTGACGAATGTTGTCGTTGGTGTCCTTTCGCATCGCTCGCATTAGATGATGAGCAGAGGTCTATACGTTGCCACATCCACGAGTTGGTCAACAATTAAGGTGCTGGAAACTGCAAGAGTTTGCACACTGCGCAGAGAGTGCGCAAGTAATCCATCATCCTCGGAAACCCAACACAGATATTGTGTGAACGTCGGAAAAGGTGGTATGACATAACGGCGGAAAAAGCCGGCGTTTAAACCTATGTTTCCCCTACACCTGGTTACGACCGGCTTTGGTGGACTTCCAAATCGATGCACAAAAGACGTGACCGGGCGATCACCGCATTGAGCGCGCGCTTCTAACAGTGGCAGCCTTGATTGAGAAATCAAAACTGTCGACAAGCCTCATAACCTTCGACTTCACAACCAATGCACAGTGTGGTGCAACAGGTGCGGACATACACGATTACATGAAGTAATGATGGATACCGATGAGAGATTCAAAGTTTTGCCCGCAAGAGTCACATAACGAGCTGCATCAGATAGCAGTAAAAGGAAATTATTGCGATGAACATTTAAATCTTTAACGACATCATCAATAGCAATGGCACAACTGACCCTGTCGACAGTCATATAGGATAATAGCACTTTAGAAGGGCTTTTTCTAAGGAAATTCCGAACAAGAATGTTTCATAAACTTCCGACCAGAAATTTCCGTTTCGTCCACCATTATAAATAGTTTTTTCTCCATTCACATATCGAAACAATTTCTGTTGTTCTACACTGAAGAGAGTTCTGGCACAGTGTTTGCCGACAAGTGATGACTCAGATGGGCAATCGACAGACTCCATTAAAATCAAATAAATCTCGTATCGCTTGATGCTCCCAATTTAGTAGCCAAAGGAATGTCAGCGGCTAAAAACGCTGTTGTTACATGCTTAGACTAGATCAGGTTTGAAGTTTCAAGAAGAGTGTCTGACAATTCATATGCTTCGATGAGGTGGGTACTGATGATGAAGAGTACTTCCTTGTAACCTTCGTCGCATGTTTGGCACTTTTACGATGACTGTCAATCATAGAACTGTTTCGCGTATTTCACCCGCATTGCACAAAGCACACAAAAAGTTCGGGGGGGGGGGGGGGGGGGGGGGGGGGGGGGGGGGGGGGGGGGGGGGGGGGGGGGGGGGGGGGGGGGGGGGGGGTGGGGGGGGGGGGGGGGGGGGGGGGGGGGGGGGGGGGGGGGGGGGGGGGGGGGGGGGGGGGGGGGGGGGGGGGGGGGGGGGGGGGGGGGGGGGGGGGGGGGGGGGGGGGGGGGGGGGGGGGGGGGGGGGGGGGGGGGGGGGGGGGGGGGGGGGGGGGGGGGGGGGGGGGGGGGGGGGGGGGGGGGGGGGGGGGGGGGGTGGGGGGGGGGGGGGGGGGGGTGGGGGGGGGGGGGGGGGGGGGGGGGGGGGGGGGGGGGGGGGGGGGGGGGGGGGGGGGTGGGGGGGGGGGGGGGGGGGGGGGGGGGGGGGGGGGGGGGGGGGGGGGGGGGGGGGGGGGGGGGGGGGGGGGGGGGGGGGGGGGGGGGGGGGGGGGGGGGGGGGGGGGGTGGGGGGGGGGGGGGGGTCCTTCATGAGCTTGTGACAAAATCCTGTCCCTGAGTGTTTGTGGCACAAATATTATGTTTCCATACATTCCTAAGCCTTCATCAGAAGGATATAGCTCATTCCGAATATAATTGACGCAATTGATGGACGAATTCCAACCCCAATCAGTCATTTTCTGCAATTTTGAATTAATTTCGATCAATTCGGTATCCTTTTCAGTTTCAAGCACAAGATCATCTGTTGTAACAGGCAGATTTTTCAAAATCAAGCAAACAGACAAAGAGGTATCGTCAACCATGCAAGAATTTGGGTCATCTGAACAGAACATCAGCAATTTTATTCTCACTCGCAGGTATATAATGAACATCGAAATGATAAGACTGTTCTGTAAAGGTGTAAAATCCAACGTTGCACACGCAATGGTAATTTATCGACATCCTTCTCAAAAAACGAAACAATCGGTTTGTTGTCTGTCTCCACTACGAACTTGCTTCCAAACAGGAAAGTCCTGAAACGCGTGACAGCAAAGAGAATTCCTAAAAGCTCACGCTCTAATTGAGAATAACGTTTTTCCACGTCCGTCAGCTTTCTGGACGCAAAAAGAATGGCCTTATCACCTTGGAGTAACACGGCACCTAATCCAACACCGGATGCATCAGTTCTGACAGACTGCTCTGACGACTTCTCAGACAAATTAAAAAATTTCAAAAGTTCGATACCCTGGACAACTCGCTTTATCTTGTTGAAAGCTGCAATTGATTCATCAGCCCAAGAAAAATCTTTTTGTTTCAACATATCATACAAGGGGGCTGCATAGCTTGAAAAGTTAGGTACGGAGCGGTGAGCAGCATACTCAGTCAACTCCAATAAACGAACGAAGCTCAGACTCATTGACAGGTTTGCGAAAATTCAGAATCGCAGCAATTTTGCTTTCAAATGGTTTCACTCCTTCAACTGTCAAAATATGACGTAGAAACTCAATTTCCACCTTGTGAAACTGGCATTTCTCACCATTCAATTTCATGCCCTTCTCATTCAGTTTGTTGAGAAGAGCATAAAGCCTCTTTTTGTGGTCTTCCTCAGTCTCAGCAAAAATCAAGATATCATCGAAATACACAATCATGCCTTGAACATCTTGCACCAAGTGCTGTATCACTTTCTGAAAAATTTCCGGACCAGTGGAAATTCCGAACGGAAGACGAGTATATTGAAAACTTCCGACAGGAGTACTAAATACCAAGAATTGTTGTGAAATCTTACTGACAGAAATTTGATGATACCCACCTCTAGCATCCAAACAAGAGAAGAATTTTGCATCATTCAACTTCATCAGAATCTCTTCAAGAGTAGGTATCTGAAAATACTTCCGCTCAATCACACTGTTCAAGTATCTGAAATCAGTACAAATTCGAATCTCATCATTCTTTTTCAAAACAGGTACAATCGGCGAACTCCATTGTGAAGATTCCGCAGGAATAATAATACCATCAATCATCATCCTATCAAGTTCCTTTTTAATGCCTTCAATCATGGCAGGAGGCACACGTCTCGGAGGAACATGTCGCGGCTTAGCATCACTCTTCACAGTCAACTCATAATCGACACCGATCGCATTCCCAACACCAGAGAACAATGTAGAAAATTGAGAGAAAATGTCATCTTCACATGACAACGCATTTGCATGTACATCAACGTCATTTATCCCAGGTCTTAAAATACCCAAAGAGAAGCATGTTGCCCGTGACAAAAGAGGAATTTCATCAGCACGTACAACGTAAAACAAAGGTTTACAGGTCTTTTGACCATAAGAAACAGATAAAAAGCATGCACCAATCACAATCAAGGAAAAACCACCGTATGCACTCAACCTAACCCTTGTAGGAATCACTTTGGTACCAGCGGCAAGTGCTGTTCAGGAATTACACACGCTTTCGCTCCCGTATCAGCAAGACACATAGTAGATTTGCCATTGACAATAACATTCACGCAATCTTTCTCATCGGCATCAACGGAATACACATGATGCACCTTTGATAATCATCTTGATTTCTGCTTAATTAAGATGCTGGTTAGTAATTGTCCTTGGCTCTTTAAAAATTGTTCAAATAATTTTTTGTACAGCAGGAACGCAATCTTCGCATGAAAAACTGAATCTCTTCATATAACATTTTCACTGTATACAGGTACTTGCATAGAGTATGTAGGTGGAGTGACTACCATACAGTAAGTACTGGTGTCGACTAAAAAAGTATCGGTATATAGTGAAAATTAATATATGGAATGAAAAAATTCAATTTTTTGTGGAGACTACGTTCCCATGATCCAAAAATTATTTGAGTAGTTTTAAACCAGTCAAAATTTTGCAAATTCATATACTACCGACATGACACCCCGTTACAAGTAGCATGTAACAAGTTGGATATTAAAAGGAATGAAAATTTTCCTAACAAGCATAATTAAACGAAAATGAAGCCGATTGTCAAGACAGTTTCATGAGCCGCATTTTAATGGAAGTCTTCATGAAAAAGTCGAGAATTTATTGTGATTTCTTAGCTGAAATTTTATGTTTTTAATTCAATTTTCATCGACATGAATTTATAATTCACTAAATTTAAGCTTCACTTCATGAATCTGAATAGTGATGCGGACCCACTTACATCTTTCAAAGTTAATTGAAATCATTGTCTTTAATTCTGTTATTTTGCTCTACTACTGGCAGGTTGCATATGAGATGTTCACGTTTAAGAGGATTCTCTTGAGGTTCAGCATGAAAGCAAATTTGCATATCTCACAATTGGCAACAATTATCAACCTGTAGCCCCTCGAGTTCATTTAATAAAATGGAAATTGTATACACATTGGGGATTTAGTAAATGCGGAGTTACCACTCAACCTTATATACTTGCTGTATGTGCTCTATGGCATAGAGTAAGTATGTTAGGTAGAGTGGTAACTCCGTATTCATCAAATCCCCAAAATGTATACACTTTCGATTTTATTAAATGAACTCGAGGGAGATACAGTCGGAATTGTTTCCAAAATGTGAGATATACACATTTATGCAGTTTTGAAAAAATCACTACAGAATTGACTAATCATGATAGTATAATGCAGAAGGAAATGATACTATTTTGCAGATTGTCCGTGTCATGACAGCCTTGGAGAGTTAATGTTTGCTAAAGTAGCAATGCAATGGGTTCCTATTATTTTCATGCTCAATTAAGCGTGATCATATCACAGGCAACCTGCCACTGGCAGAGCAAGATCACATAATCAAAGACAATGATTTCAATTAACTTTGACAGATGTAAATGGGTCCCCATCACTATTCAGATTCAATAAATGAAACATGAATTAAGTGAATCATAAAATCATGCCGCTGAAAATTGAATTAAAAACTTGAAATTTCAGCCAAGAAAGCACTAATAGCATCGCTACTTTTTCATGAAGACTTCTATTACAATAATGTTGTTTATAAGTTGAAATCATAGCGTAAGTGTGGTGGTTCGTTGTTTATTCTAATCAATAATTACCATTTAATTGATATTTGTGTTTATATGTGATCAATTACAAATAAACGAAAGTATCAGAAACGGAGCGTGTTTTCACCTCGTTATAATCTACAGATAAATTGTTACATATGGCGACGATATGAACCTACGAGCCAACAGCGAGTGATTGAATTACGAAACTTAATTGGACTAATGGCCTCTATTTCTGCGCCCATTCTACCTGCGAATCCAAAGTCTGGTGACTTTACTTACTTTCTTCGACTGTTCGAAAACTACGTCGAAATTGTTGAGGCAAAAGATGCTTGGAAATTGCCTTTACTGCTAAATTGCCTTGGTACAGATGGACTTTCTATATGCGATGGATTAAAGGATCCTAAATCTAAGTACGACGATGCGAAAGATCGCCTGTTGGAATATTTTTCCGTTTTTCGTTCATTTTATTGCGACGAAAGCAACTTTTTGATGCGCGTAAGGGTTCTTATGAATCTGTTACTGACTTTGCATGCAAACTTCGTCGTCTAGTAAAACATTGTGGGTTCAAAGACGAGCAGGAGATGCTGCGCGACATTTTCACTATTGGAGTCTATAACTATGCTCTTGGTGAGAAGTTGTTGACTGAGGACGCTTCTACACTGACTTTTGATACTGCTGTATATCGAGCAGAAACGGTTGAACGTGCAATGTATGACCACTCTAAAGTACAGTCGTCTTCGGATCTAGACAGTGCTGAACTTTCACAGCAAGTCAAGCGTCAGAAGGCCAAACCGAAAATAAAAACGACAACCACGAGACGAACAAACCGACGAACGAACTGAACGAACCGCGAACGAAAGCGACGAAAACGACAAACCGAACCGAAACCGACATTAGAAACCGAACACCCGCGAACGCAGAAACAGACGACGCGACCGAAAAAAAACGAAACGCTTGAACGTAACCGATGTACACGAAACCGAAGAGGATGAACCGACGAACGAGGAAACCAGAAGAAAGACCGAGAACGTTACTGAAAAAAACCAAAACGAAACCGAAACGAATAGAAACGCGAGACGCGGACGAAAAGAACCATCCCACCTAGCGAATGACCCAAACTGTATGGCTAGAAGCAAGAGTGCGGTTTTTGTCATGTGCGTGGTCATTTCGCTCGAATGTGTGCAAAGAAAGAGTCAAGTGAGTCTGGTGGAGCCGTTCGAGAAGTTACGGTTGAAAGAAGTGATCCAGCTGTGACCCCAGCGGTGCATCATGTGTATTCCATTGATGTCGATGAGAAAGATTGCGTGAATGTTACTCTCAATGGTAAATCTACTATGTGTTGATAAATAAAAAAAAATTAAAAATAAAAAAAAAAAGAAAATTAAAAAATATACAGAAATAATAAAAAAAAAAAAAAGTAAAATTATTAAAATAAAAAAAACAAAATATAAAATAAAAATATAAAAAATAAAAAAAAATAAAAAAATAAAATAAAACATAAAAAACAAAAAAAAAAATAATTAAAATTATAAAATAAAATTAAAAAAAAAAATTAAAAAAAAAACCAAAAAAAAAAAAAAAAAAAACAATAAAAAAAAATAAACAAGAAAAATAATAACAAATAATAAAATTAAATAAAATTAAAATTAAAGTAAAAAAAAAATAATCAACAAAAAAAATTAAATACTAAATAAAAAAAATATAAAAAAAAAATAAAAAACAAAGCCCACCCCCACCCAACAACACCCCCCAACACACCCTCACCCCACTACCCCAAACACACCCCCCCCCCCCCCTAACACACAATCCTCCCCCCCCCTCCCCCCTCCCCCACTCCCCACACACCCCCCCCCCCACACCCCCCCCCACACCCACCCCACCCCCAAACCCCCCACCCCCCACCCCAACCCCCCCCCCCTCCCCCCCCAACACCCCCCCCACCCCCGCCCCCCACTCCCCCCCAACCTCCCCAACCCCCCCCCCCCCACCACCCCCCAACCCCCCCCCCCCCTCAGCCCCCCCTCCACCACTCCAATCACACAAACCATCCCACCCCCCACCCGCCCCCCGCCTCCCCCAACACACCCAACCCACCCCCCCCCCCCCTCCCTACACCCTACACCCCACCCCAACCCCACGCCCCTAGCCCTCCCACCCACACTCCCCATCACCCCCACACAACCCCCCCCCCCCAACACACCCCCCAACCCCCCCCTACCCCCCCCCCCCCCCCCACCCCCCCCCCCCACATCCCACCCCACCACCACCCCCAAACTCACCTAACCATTGCGTGTGCAACAATTGGATTTGTACCCCCTCCCGTCTTATCATTTCGATGTTCATCATATCGTCTGTGTCCGCGTTCATATTCATGATATTGGAATTAATCGTGTCTTCGTGCAATCGCTGCAAATCTCTTGGGCAATTATCCCATAATCGGAATCCTCGTCGCTTCGTTCGTGTTTGGGTGTGACCTGTATCTCATTGCCTGAATTTCGTCGAAATTCGTGGGGATATTCGTCCGTCGTTTTGGAAATCCAGCTGAATCTGTGGGTTCACTTTCCTACCTTCCCCCAATCAGTGTCATTTATTCAATTTTGGTATTTTGCCGTTTGTCATCACTTGCTTCTGTGCTCAAAAAGCTTGAATGATGCCTGAAGGAAAAGATTTAAACGGTTTCTTTTCTTTTACTTCAATTCGAAGGATGTCAAGTTTTCCTCAAAATCCGGCAAGTTGAACAAAGAGCAAATTTGGACTATAGCGTTGAAGGATGCATTAAAAGTCCTATGACTCACAGACAGCGCCAAGCCAAGGTAAATGATGCTGTTACAAAAGTCGATATTGAAAAGAATTTTAGAACAAAAGCTTAATGATCATTTCAAGAATTTGGAGATGAAGTTGGTAGAAGTTCTGACCAGCAAAAGTCGTTGCAACGGACTTGCGAATCTCTACAGTCCCAAATTTGATGATCGAATTATTGATAATCAAGCAACATTGACACCATGTATCAGAATGTCATCAATGAAGTAACTTGAAAACCGTCCCTTAGTCTGACGAAATAAATTTGATTTTATATGCTGGAATAGCAAGAATCCACCGTATGCTTCAGTAAATGACCGGAAAGCAACACGATGAATCAAAGATTCCCTAGAAATTCTGGGCCGCAGTCAAATTGTGAAGCTGTGTCTCTAACCATCATATCAATCGCATTGGAAAGACCTCGTGATAGTGCTCCAAGACTCATCAAAGTAACGTTTGGCAATTTCCAAGAAAAATTATCGGTTCTGAGGAACAGTAAAATGCGCGAAATTCAACTGACTTCAGAAAATGTGTATCATCAATAATGACCATACTTTCTCATTCCAGCAAATCAAAGACAAGGAAACTGCGCAAATGAACTCAAAGATAAGGAAAGAAAGCGGAGAAGATGTGATTCTATACAGGAATAAAATTGTGCCATAGATCTTTTGGCAAAAATTTTCAATTAGCGCTTTTAGGAAAATGGAAATCCCGAATATTTTTACTGACGATATTCGATCATTGAGACCTAAAATTTGATGAGGTTCGTGTCACTTGCTGCATGTGAAAACCCTGATGGTTATCGCACTTTTGAGACTTGGCTCACATCCAGACATGTGGCTGAAGAAGAAGTGAGCATTTCTGGCTACACTCTTATCCGTCAAGATAGAACTGATGGGAGGGCGAGGTGGAGGCTTCTGTGCATATGTACGGTGCAATTTACAATTTGAAATTAATAGCGTTACCGCGGCAACTATCATTTCTTGAGTGGCTTTGTGTCTATATTTAAGACTAATGACATTATCATATTGTTATCTATTGTCCCTCCCAATTTGAAAAGTTGTCAATATACAGAGGTAAGCGATGTAATAGTCCACTTTTCTGTGATACTTTCAATACATCTCATTTTGTGATAGCTGGAGATTGTAAATCAATTGCCTACAGTTTATCTCAATCAGTCACTCCAACTTGTAGAAGTGTAAATAGCGAAACTAGAAAAACGTCTATCTTGGATAAGATTTTCCTTTCTAAGACTGCTTTTTCATCATTTATAACTATTGTTCATCTTGGTGAAATCGGGGTGATTGTGATGAAACCCCCACTGAACATCGGTCCACCAATTGATAGTTCTGACCACAACACTGTAAATCTTGAAATCCGTGTAAGACTCTTATTAAATGTCAAAATGCTCATAAGAATTGTTTCGTATTCTGCAAGAGTTTATGATTTCCGTGAAAGATATGTAGCTGCTTTTCTAAATAGATTGGCTTCTTACCCAAGGGCACTCAATTTTTACCGCCAAAACGCTTCAATAGATGAAAAATGTCATTTTTTCTAATGTGATTGTTTATTGTGCCTTAGAGAGTATTCCTTATCAAGTTGTAGGAAAGGCAATGACCGGGAAAGAAAAATGCATGGTTTTCCACCCAAGCTCAAGGTACTCATTAATCAAAGGTATGCAGGCGTTTTCACGTAACAGAAACTAACGAGTTGTATAACATGTATAAGACCAAAAATTCGCAAAGAGATCAAACAAGCAAAGATGAATATGGATATCAAAACTCAAGAAGGCGAAAACCAAAATGGTAATATGGGCGAAAGTTGTTTCTGAAAATACTTCCTAAACAATACAGATTCCTAATACAGTTTTCACAGTGATGAAAGCATTGCGAGGACATAAACACTGCGTTGCTGTCTAATTTTTGTCCATCATCGGACTGGTCTGAAATTTACACAGCTAATTGAGAATATGGACGAACAATGGTGAATTGGAACATCACTGTTTCGTCATCCAGAAAAGACCAGGAATTATCTTGAGAAGCTGAACGTCAAAAAAGCGGCCGGTTTTGACGAATTCCCTCCATTTCTTACTAAAGTGAGCGAGTGACATCCTAGCAGGACCGATTTCTTCTCCATCTCATTGCTCTTCTCCCCTCGAAAACACAAAAGACTGTCCCCAGAAATTTGGAAAATGGGCATCTGTCACTCATCTCCGATCACCAAAAAAGAAGAATCCTGATGTAAGCGACCTTTCGACCATATCCTCCCTGTTATCTGTGTTCACAAAACGGTCCTAAGAAGCAGTATGTTTATCGACTCTATGAAGCCATCTTTCATTGATGCAAATAAGACCAGAACCATATATGGATTCCGACCAAACCACTCTACATTGCATCGCGAATATCAGAGTACATGACTTTATAACATCATCCCTCTTGAACAACTTACAAAATAGTGGACGTTTTACACTCATGTCTTTTGATATGGCTAAAGCCTTCGAATTCGTGTCACTCATAGAAGTTTAGTAGAATCTCTTATTAATGTTGCGTTCCCTAAGCACTTTTATTGTGGTGCTGTAATTGTTGCAAAACAAAAAAAAATAAAAAACAAAAAATCTAAAAAAAAAACAAAATAAAAAAAAAAACCAAAAAAAAAAAAAAACAACATAAAACAAAAAAAAAAAAATAAAAAACACAAAAGAAAAAAAAAAAGTAAAAAACATAACACCCTAAAACAAAAAAGACAAAAAACAAAACAAAAAAGAAAAAACAAAAAATACATAAAAAGTATCAATAAAAACAGCATAAAAAATAAACAAACTCAGATCGTATGACAGTATGTCAAAGTGAGGAGACAAACAGAAGGTTCCATTGTTAAGGTCACATCAGGTGGAGTAACCTCGAAGTGGGAAACTTCGTCGCCCATTTTATTCAGTGTCCACATGAATTCTTTGAAGCCGGAGACACACATTTAAAAATCCGTGAAAATGACTCAGTGCATGCTTGTGGCGCAACAGACAGGTATTCTCAACCGTCAAACCCCTTTTTAAAGGATCAGCTCCGAATTCCTTGGTGTGCTATTCAAGCTCCCAATTTGGACAAGGACTCTTTTGGTGGATAACCTATGCAAGCGAGCCAGTCGTCGGTTATTCATACTGAAGCGTTGTGAAATACAATTTGTCCAAACCAGAACTGATGCTGATTTATAATGCTGTAATATTATCAACGCGTCGAATAACAATCTCCGCCCATCCCGCTGTTAGATTGGAATTAACAGAGAAAAATTCGGAGAGGACGTAGAAAAAGTTTCGTCGAAACGAATGCCATACCGTATAATTTGTGGCAATCGAAGTGTGATTGTGAATAGACACTCTCCACACCTCTAGCATATTTCCGACGTGAGCATCTGGCCTTAAAAGCAATCAAAGGAATTATTGACTATAGTGACAGCCTCAGCCTTCACCACTTTAGCAACCTTTCCCATTTTGACTCAGCCTCCGTTTGACCTCGCAAGCTACTTGTGCCATAACTGCCTGAACCGAAACTCTGCCGAGGGCTTCTTTTTTCTTTCCCATTTTGTACAGCGTTATACAACAGCATGACTTAGTAAAACTGATAGGCATTCTTGTAGAAGTTCAATATTTCTTTCGCTGATACATCGTTTTTTTCATTGAATTGATCTTTCGATGTTTGATGACCATTGCTTATACCCGATCATTGTAAAATTGTAATGCATGATTTCCATTATCAATATAACATTTATTCTATTCTATTCTATTCTATTCTATATACCTGCGAGTGAGAATAAAATTGCTGATATTCTGCACTGTAAACGGTTGACTGACAATTGACAGACATTTATCCTACAAAATCTATTTAGTCGGTCATTGCTAGTTCTTGTAGGATGATTGCCACTGAACACATACAATATCTGGCAAAAAGGGAAAAAAATGAAATAGCAAATGAATTAACAGCTTGAATTTTAATCAAAATGTATGGGGGGGGGGGGGGGGGGTATATAATTAAATTATCAATTATACAATTTGTTTAAATTTAGTATTTACTTTGTTTTTTATTTATTTAGACCCCTACAAAACCATGTGTTTCATTTTTAAACCGTCAATACATTATAATTTTTTAATTTCACACTTTTTTGTATATATCATATCTCGCACAACCACAATTTAATTAGTCTTATTTTTTTGTATTTATAGCTTCCTTACAGGTTTTATTTCAATGTTTTTATACAGTAGTATATATTCATATTATTTCGTAGAACACTCTTTCATCCCATTCATACCAGTTCATTTAATTAATCTATTTCCCTTATCAGTAATATACTAAAAAAATATTTATTTCATCGATATATTTTCTCGTATTTTTATTTTAGTCATCTTATTTTCATTTTTATTTTGTATTTTTTTTAGAATAATTTCTTAATGTAGGTTTATCACACATTTCTTCCTTGATAATTTTATATATCATTTCCACTGTTGCTTATTCGAAACCAAACCCAACCCCGCACCATGACCCACCATGGCTATTTTGCCACACAATAATACAGATTGCCAAAAAGTCAAGCAATCACTAATCGAAAAAATCAATCAATATTCAACAGTTTTTGTTTAGTGAATTTGCATGCAAAGTATCTGTTTCGATGTTAATGGATTAGGGTCAGGTAAATTGAATTATAGAAGTGAAAAATTTGTAGTCTACTTTTGCACTCACAGCCTTCAAGGTGCGGTCTTCGTGTGCCAGAAGACTGTCAGGGTGTGAGAGTAGAAGTCCAGTGACCCATTATTGTTCAAATTTTCTATTTTTTAATGCTATTCTATTTTTTAAATTCCTTATGCAACCAATTGACTGAATAGTCATCTGAAGACTAGACGACTGTATCTTAGATGTGTTGTTTCCTTCATTCCCTTTCCAGATGCAATCTAAATTGTTGAATATATGGAAGGCGAAAGATGAATATGTGCCTCCGGTGCTGTTTAACCGCGATCGAATATTGAAAAAAGGATCCAGCCAACAACCACATGAAGGAGACTCAAAAATAAAAGTCACTTGGAGTGCCAAAAAAGAAAAGACGGTATGGTGTTCAGTGATGACGATATATTTAGATGCAAATATAGTATATATTATCATCTACATATTTAGTTTTACTTTTGTTTGAGTTTGTTATGAGTCAATTCTGTGAATCAAATTTGGTGAGAGATATTGTATTGTTTCGCAATGTTGAATCCGTTTTAAAACGAGGTTATCAATCATAATTTTGTGCTAATGATATCAAAGCGCTTTATGCTGGAATTCATGTCTATATTTTAAGCTTCTGACTTTGTCATCTTTGCAGTTATCCGATTCATAGATTGCCGTTGAATTTCAACTTTGGCATAAATAATGAACGTTCCAGATTTGCTACAATGGTGCTTTCATTATTGACTTGTCAGTTGAAATTTTAACGGTTAAAGTCAGAGAAATTCACTTCTGCCTCATAAAGTAGCAGGGACTATATGTATTACACTACCTATAATAGCATTAATAGTAGCATGAAAGCATTATTTTATTGTCCAGAGCAAAAAAATTCGAAGTGATAACTTTATCTCTTAGTCTGGCAAAGCCGATGCCATCGGCTTTTCGCTACAATTTTGGCTCTGACACACCGATTCTTCGTTTACCATTGACTGCTGGGTAGCTATTCATTCATTTCATGACGTGTACTTGATCACCTGATACAACACCGCCTCTGATATTAGGTGATTCACTCGTTATTGAAAGTTAGATTTAGGGAAGATGAAGCCGATGTCATCGGCTTGGCCATATCGATGCAAGAATGATTCACTCGTTATTGAAAGTTAGGATTATACTGGGAAGAATGAAAGCCGATAGTCATCAGCTTGGCCATGACCGTGATGCAAGAATGGCCAAAATCAGAAGTGTGATTACCAGTCGCCTATTGGTGCAAAGTCTTTTATTAAAGAATAGATAAAAATTGATTGTCACAGCAGTGACGCTCTTTTGAAGTGGATAATGGAAGGTTACAGACAAGCGATTTGGAATGCAGCGTAGCGAATTTTATTGAGCAAGACGATTGATCAATCTGAAGAATTCGAAAATGAGGAAGATTCTAGTAGCACGTGGACGAAAAGAGATATCGATATTCAAATTCCTACTTTTGAATGGATTATTGTCAGAGTCTTTCTCAAAGAAGCAATGGACGATTGAGGAGATTACGTCGCCTGCACATACTTTTTCATTTAACATTATAACGAGGTACTATGCTGAGAAATAAGCTGTCCAAGAAACAAACGGCGCCTAACACTCAGCGAAGACGTTGTTGCATCGAATGGCATCAGAAGTTCTGAATCCTCGTGAGTGGTATTTTCTTACTTTGCGGCGAACTGTTAGTCTTGGTTGGGTTTTAGAGCCGTGTTCATTAGTTTTACATCCTTATCCTCGCTTGGCACACTATTGTCCGTTCAGAATTTGTTTTTACAATGCGGACTAAGTTCCATCAGTAATGGCCCTCCCGCAGATTCCGAACAAATAAAAGCGATTCCTCTCTCATACTTGTATTCTTCTGTAACGTCCAAATGATCCATTAGAAAAGAAAATCGATCGTGTGTGTGACGCTCTACTGGAGAATTTGCAAATCGATCTTTCTACCCCAAGTCGTGAAATTGGCAATTGATGAGATTGTAATTTCATTTCAAGTCGTTTGTACGTTTTCAAAAGCAGAATCAAATACAACGTGCCTGGTGACGGAAACTTTTTACTCTATGCTCCTGTGTGATTTCCAAATTGTGGATACACATTCTCATCTTCAATTTTCTTGTTGATTCGTCGACAATTCCTAAAATTCACCCGAAAGAAGGAAAAATTAGCAAACGCCGTTTACAATTTGATTACAAGTCTGCGCTCGAAACTGGGCATGTCGTTGACAACTGACAATTCTCTACACTAGCTTCAGACATTGGCCGAGCATCTTTAACGAGCAGATATCAATTATTTTTGGGTACATGTCGAACCAACAGAGGATTTCCAGCTGATATCCTTTATGAAAAATAGGAAAAGTTCTCGACGAGAACAATGAGCAGCAAAGGGGAACGGTTGCATTCAAGAGACCAAGGTGCATATTCCTTGCTGTTTCCTATTATGACAATAAATCCCAGTAGGCCTACATTTTATTTCAACAGCTCATAATTCCAGCAATGCATGGATGGAAACTACCTAAAGTACGAATGGGTTTTGCGAAACGCGAATGGTAAATATCTAAAAGCAAACCGTAATAACCAAAACAGAGACCCAATGTAACCAAATGATTACAATCAGGTGGATGGATGGTGTCGACAATCGCGGATCAAATTCGGCAAAATTATGATTCCTAAAATAAAGAAGCAATTTAAAATGGTTGGCAGTCATGCAGTTTTCTGGTGGAGTATCGATACACAGCGATATCCAATGCGTACAGCATTCACATCGGGTTTTGAAGAATGTTGCCGTCGCAAACTTACTGAGGAATGATTTCATCTTCAATTTCGTGCAAAAACTTGCCCAGCAGCTTTATCGGTGGTTATTTGACTGTGTGAACGCTTCAAATATTAATGGTGAGCCATCGGCCCAAAGAGAGCCGAAAGCTGGCAGCAGCTAATTCGTCAAAGTCCACATGAACTGATTACAGTGTAGAATGCATTTATATTCGAATAATTAAAAGGATCTCGATCAAAACATACGCCTGAAGCGTGGAGACTGTGTTAAATTGTAAATAATCTGGTGTAAAAAAAAAAAAAAAAAAGGTACGCAAAACGAAACATTGTACGAGTTGCTCCAGCACCTGCCAACATTGGATTACGTCCGGACTGTTTTGAACTAATATCACTCCCTATTGAATAGTTAAGAAGTTGTAATTCAGCAGAATTACAAATTGTTCCTAATTCGTAAATTACTTTGTTTTTATATTTCCACAAATAATTATTTTATATTCAGATAATACATTGGCGTATAGAATTAAGTGCTGAGAGAACGGTAAAATTTAAAGCTAAAATAATCGCAAAAGCCCGATTTCATCGGCTTTTACTACTTGCCAACTAAGAGATAGCACATTGTTTGACGCTGTTTACTATCCGGGACAGGCTGTAGCATTAAAATAGATTACAATATTGTGGTAGCTACATTGAAACTATATTTTTTTGTCCGCAACCGGGTTTTTTTTTTGTTTACACTTGCATACAATAGAGATTTTTTCATCGAATGAGTAGGTACAATGCCCTTGATATCATTGCGAAAGCTCTTTTTTAAATTCTCTACACCAATGAATGTAATTGTATGCAATGTTTTATGATATCATCCCTGAGGTGGTACAAGCATTTGAAATATTAGACTTAGCAACATTAAACACATGAAATACTTTGTTGATAACTTCAGAAATGAATATGTCCCCAGTTCCCATTCGAACCTTAACAGGAATTCAATTTGTCTGAAATTTATAAAACAAGATGATGTTCATTTAATGTATAGTCATTATGTTAAGATAAAAAGTTTTACATGTTGTTTGATAATTGGGAAAAGGAATGAGTTTTTTAAGTCAACTACAAACACACACTCTTGGTCTTCTTGGGGGCACCAAGGGCAGCGGCGTGGGCGTTGGTGGATCTATAATGCTGAACTCCAGCACAGATTGTGAGATTTTTTATTCATCGGGTTCCATTCGCACTACCATATTTCGTCTTCGTGTGGATCCTCCCGCTGGGCGCATTCCGAACATCATCCTTCCACAGCGTGTCTTCAAACCGTTATCATGTCATGTCATGGGGGGGTCCATGGGATGGCCCTCCTCCACCGGTGTTATCGATCACCACTAACGTCTGTACCATGCAATCCTCATCTTGGATGACATCCTTAGGAGTTACTGGTCCTTTCCCGATTCGAATCCTTTCAACTTGAGCTGGAGAAGCGGGGAGGTTGTAGTGATACTATGCATGGTTAGCGTAATTTATAAAGAGATAACTTTCAATATGGTGCTTGGATAGATTAAGAAACCTTTGATGAGAAATTGGTAACACAGCTAGGACTTATATACTTTTTATAAACAAAGGAAATTCCCAACAGCCAATCAGAGAGGTTCCGATTTTCCCCTAAAGGGGATATATAAGGATGTCAATTGTTCCAATTAAGCAAGTTCTAAATTCTAATCCTCGTGACTTGAGTAGACATATAAGAATCTATTACGTATCTATTTCATAGATGAGTAAGTACCCAGAACAACTGTTCTGTTACCACAATGAAAGCCAAGTAATATGGGTGGAGCGTTGGATACGAAGGTTAATATTTGTATTGCTGATGCAAGGTGGAACTCTGGAAGACTCCTAACAGTGACCAGCACTCCAAAGGAGAAAAGGACTGAGTCCGGCGGGAGTGTCCTATACACGAGTGTGAACACGAGTTCCACAAAACAATTGCAACATTCCTTCGAATGGGCCGAGGACTTCTTGAATAAGTTTAACGGTAGTCCCCCCCGAGGGACGTGACTTACCCTCTTTTCATTTTTTATGGTATAATTATCACTTACATTGTAAACCTCTTTGTTTGTTTATTTCTACCAAATTTCTGAGTAAATGGGATTCCTGATTAGCAGATTAAATAGAACCATTCATAAACATAAATTTATGATCATGATAAACGCATTATGAAAAATTAAGATAAAATTGTCATCATAGTCCAAAATATGTCACAATTGTCGCATTTTGAGCAAGCAAGTGCTTCAAAACAAACAACTATCTATTCAAGTTTCCGAAATGAATGTTTTGGCATCCCTGTTCTAATTCACTCACTTTAATTCAATCTCGGAACCGGCTGTTACAACCCCAGTTACACAATTCCATTGTACCGAACACTCGAAACATGAAATCTAACTCCAATTCAAATCCCAATCGGACGACGCGGTTCCTATTCACATGATTAGGAACGCGGTTTCGAATTCAAAATGTTCATATTTATACATGTTTGGAACACCATGGGTATTTTTCGCATCCTCGTTTAAACATCCTCCCTCAGCTTTTTAGCGTTCACATTATTAAACTACT
>CAJQUW010009662.1:0-143050 GCA_907163375.1 Prostheceraeus crozeri
CAAAAAATAATACATAATCATAACTCGAAGTTAAGATAAAAAAAGAAAATGGTGTCATAAGATATTAATTCGTCACGCTAAAAGAAAAAAAATATAATAATTCAAAACAACGACATATCCATCATGGTACAAGTCACGAAACTGTTCACTTGTTCACAACAAAAAAATAAGATTTCCTTAAAATAAATATATCCAAAAAAGGATAACGCTATATATGTTAAAAGCATAGGTGGTACAATCAGTCAAGAAAAAAAGTGATATGATACTGCTAAAATAAGTCAATACATAAAAAGAGCAATAATTGTAAAATTGTCCTTATAAACATGAGAAATGTTCAAGACAGATTCGATAAATAAACTAAATTAAGATAATATGTCAAATAAAAACATAAATAGTAATTAGAAAATAAAGAAATAAGCGGAATGCCACACTTAAATGAAAATTATAGACAAGTGCCACAGATTATGAGCAAAAAAAGGTAACGTACAAGAAAGTCAGAAAGTTTCAACAAAAAGAACTAATAAATCATAAATAGTCGTTGACAATTGAATACTTTTCAGCTGATAAAACGAAATAAATTAGGTTGAAATAAAAATTTACTATACTATGGTGCAAAAAAAACAAGTTATTTATTCATAGCAGGGAAATTTACCGAAAATACAAGAATTCTTTTTCAAGAAAAAACGTGTGCAAACAGGCCCAGTGCCTTAAGAATCACAAGTTAATCTGATCTAAACGCAGCATCTAGCCTATCGACAATATAGCACACTTACCATCGTCGTAGCAAAGAATATAGCACCGTCTACTGGCATGCCGATAGCAGCTAGCACGCATTAGTTCTTTCTATGAGAAGGGCACTTTCTTTATCTCGCATTGTTTATCCGATTTGTAATCACGAGTTTTTAATCAAAGACGCAATGCAAAGTGCGATTATAACAGTCCTGTCTACAACCTGCTATAGGATCAGCAATGTGTCTATGTTTTTTCATGTTTCGCTCCGCGAGATGAAGCCTCCGCTTTCTCCATACCGTAAACATAAAAGTTCGTGCACTTTAACTACAGTCGAATTCCGGGAAATTAAAACGCGTCTTTCATTCTTTATTACGCATGACTAAAGAAAAAAAAAGCATCGGGCTGGCTAGTAAATCAAGATAAATAAGTTAGCACAGCAACAGCATGAAAAATAAAAAAAAAAATAACGAAAAACAATATAGAGCATAAATAGCACAAAAATAGATTTACAAAAATAAAACAATCCATCAGATTCGCCACCCAAACTAAGTAACCCAACCGGTTCTAAAAAATATGAAACCGTAACGAAAAATAACGCAAGAGAGACCCGTAACCATACGAAAAGAAGACGTAGGTCTAGCATAAATAAGATTCACAAGTTAAGAACTCAAAAAATAAAAAAAATAATCATGATCCGTTTACACAAATTATTACGATGGCAAAAGAAAAAGTAAATAAAAAATAGAAAAAATATAAAATCAGTAAAGAAAAAAAATAAGACTAAAAAGTTGTGATAAAAAAAAAAAAACAAGCAAGCGACGTTCCAAATAGTCAAGTTAATTAAATGTACTCAAGTATAAACAAAATTGTGCTATATGAAAATCGGCCTTTAAAACGAGTCATCGCAAAAAGAAATAAAAAAAAAAACGTATAGTTTCAGATATTCAAGTCTTAAAAATTGCCACATAAGCACAAGTAGCGTTAGTTTTTAGAGTTTTACCAACAAATATAAGAATAGCAAGAAAAAGAAAAGGTCATAGTAACTAGTCAACAATTTAGTTATAAAGATACAAAGTCACAATGTTTGATCAATACAAGAGTCTCTCAAGTCAGCACCTAGAAATAATTAATTGAAAAAAACACAGTTCGAGGAAAACAGTATTCAACCAAGAGTTCACCAAGAGAAAAAACGTAAATACAATACCCAAACTCATGTTCAAAGTTTTTCTCATCAGAGTTCAGACGGAACCACACCCATAGGAAAAAAAAAAAATGTACAAAGTACAACAAAAAAGAAACCAGTAAAGACAAAAAAAAAGCAGAACCCAAATAAGTCACAGAAATAATATAAAAACACCAAAGAGCAATTGTATCGAATTAAACAAAACACACATAAAAAAAAAATAAGTTAAGAAAGCATCACTAAACAACAAACAGAAATAAATAAACAGGGAAGAATCCGTACAAGAAAGGAGATTTACGATAGGCAAAAGAACTACCCCTGTTCAGAACAGCAGAATATAAGTATATAAGTTCAAGGTAATTTTTGGATAAAGGTTCAAAAGGAGAAGACACCGTTACGCGTAGTATTTAAGAATATGGTTAAACAGCTCCTCTATGAGAATCTAAAATAATAAAGACACTAATAAGTTTTTAATTACTATATAAATAGAAAAAAACCTAAAAAAATTAAAAATAATAAACAATAAGCAAGTCTAAACCGAATTATCTTCAAGTAAGAAAGCACCGATGTAAATTTTGTCCTCCGCCACTTACATAGGAGGGTCGTGAATAAAATGAGGCAGTTGGATTCATAAGCTCAAAACCCTAAACATTGTTTAGTTACGAACTTTGCATTAACTCACAGTCGATCACTCGTAAAGAAAGATGTCGGCACGACGCAGCCCAAGAGTTCAAACTTGAAGATAACCAGCCGATTTAACAAGACACCATTCTTCACCTTGCCGTTTATTACATCGAATGATTTTCTCTACCAAATATGTTTCACTTTCAGTGACTACCTCAATCTCATCGCGGTAAAAGCTACCCTCAATTTCTTCATTATCGTAATCTTTCAACTTGTAGGGGTCGGAGAGTCTTTTTGATTAATCCTTGATACTGTAAATACCTCCTCTGTCCAATTCGGAAGGTACCTTAGCAAAAAACACTTTTCACTTTTGAGATACGAACTTTATCGCCAATTTTCACATCACTTTTCACATGAGTGCGTTTACGTTGGAATGATTCGCGCACTTTATCTACATGTCAGCATTTACATCTACTGGTCTGAGTCCAATAGAACGATGGATAGAGTGATTGTAGGCATGGAGTGTATCTTGTAGAACCTTTGTCCAATTTTGTGTCAAGTTGGCAGTAAAATGTCGCCACAAGCGATTTTTTAATGTGCGATTAAAACGTTCAACGAGTGCAGCTTTATAAGCGCTCTTTACACTAAACAACTCAATGTCATGCCTCTCAAATAATCTTGTCACATGCTGATTTTCAAACTCTTTTCCTTGATCACTCTGAATTCTTTTTGGAATGCGACCTTCTCGAAAAATTGTTTGGAATGCTTTTGCTACTCCTTTCCCTTCTTTAGTTTTTAAAGGTTGAGCCCACGCATAACGCGAGAAAATATCAATGACGGTTAAAATAAAATTATTGCCCGAGTTATGTTTTTGAAATGGAGGCAACATCGCACAAATCTGCTTGCCACTGTTCATCGATGTCATGAACAATATAATGGCGGGTGCGGTACTTCTTTTTCGCTTGTTTGTGGAGTGTATAGGTAGCCTGACCCTTTAACCATCGTTTCACTTGTGATTTTGGAAGACCACTCGCTTTTGATAATTTCTTGATAGATGCAAATCCTGCCGGATGTTTTACATCATAATAGATTGACTTCAAACGTTCAGTCGATGACGGCTGACTCTTTTTCCTCCTTCTCATCTTTTTTCTTTCTTGCCTTTCTACATTTACAACAACTGCAGCATTTAGCTTTAGCGGTTTTGCGATCGTGTTCACATTGCTTAGGGGTTTCATTATGAGAGCTGGCGCAGCAAGTGCAAGTGACAACGACATTCACCTCTGGCGGCTCATTACATGGCAAGCAACACATCTGCTTCATATTAATAGTCTGAGAACATGTATTTCCTAGGAGGAGCTGTTTTACGTTTTCCTTTTACCAGTTTTAGTGGCGATGTAGATCTACGTCGAGTTCTTCCTCTTGTTTGCTTAGTGAGTGTGGGAGGGGATGTAGCAGGTGACGTCTTAAACCAATTTGTTGGCATTTTCATCGCCTGAAGCATTGGAGTAGTAGCCACTGTTGAATCAAGTTCTTTCAATGTCTCATTATTTAAAGCAAATTTTGGCACATTATGCTTTTTCAATAGTTTAAGAAAGTATGACCAACCAGGTGGAACATAGCCCTGACGGCGCTTTCTACGTGTCGCATACTGAATCAAGTCTTCATAACGTGAAGCATCAATCACTTTATTTTCATCTGTAATGATTTCTCCTCTATCATTTACATTGAGATGGGGTTCAATACTGTTGAAAAGAGATATGGCATGTGCGCGAGATGCTAAAGGTGTAGCAGTCGATACAGAGTCACGCATCTTATTCTTCAAGTTTTTCAATTGCTCAACAGTTTCCGATTGTAATAATACAGCACGATGTGGATCTTTGATGTGAACATTTTGCTGATAATCTATTTCTTTCCTATACATTTGATTTGCAAGAGGTTGCTTTACTTGCTGCATGGCAGTCAATTGTACATATTCATCCTGAGGAATAACAATCATGCGAGAATAAGAACTCATAGTTTGTAGATAATCATGGGAGTTTTCAAAATATCACTTCGAAATCTAAATTCTTCCGGACACTCTTGCGTAAAGTCAATGAATAAGTAACCGTATGGTTTTTCAGTAGCTGCTTGAAAAATTTCAATTAAGGCTTTTGATCCTCTGGGTGCAACTTGTCGCGCTAAAATTTCAAATTGACTTTTATCTCGCGGATTCTTGAAAATAGCATAATAGTGTGTATTCAGGTTTCGTGTACGAGCTTCTTTTCCATCAGGAAACAAATTTTGTGTAATATAGATGATAAAACACCTTTTATGGTGTGCTGCGCGATTGGTGAACATATCTGTAACATCTTTTGAATTCTTACTTTCTTTTAATAAATCATCCAATACAACAACATCATTAGACTGAAGTTTATCCACTGGAATAATTCCTTCATGTCGAATAAAGTTGCGACTTTGCAATTCCTGAAACAGCGACGGTTGATAAATACCATAACACCAAATCACTCGATTGATAGGTTCCTTAAACAACTCCCTTCTTTTATCCAATAAATTCAGCGTGAAAACAGTTTTACCTGCATGAGATGGACCTGATACAGTCAGAACTTTATCACATTGAAGTCTGAAATCCATTTTATTACTTTGAGACTCAACATTTGCATAATTAACGCTTAGAGCCAAAGATATTTCCCAATAGGTTGCCCACGGCAGGAGCTATCATTGGAAGTATTGCTGAAAGGAAACCGCCCTTTTGTGTTAGAGTTTTCCTCTTTCTTTGAAGGGCGACTTTAGGATTGGAGATGAAACGCAATTTCGTAGCATATCGCTTAAGTAACTTTCGTTGTTTTGGTGCTAATTTCTTCGTCCTCAACTTCCTCACATGAGAAATAATTTCACAAATGAATTTATCGTTAGCATGTCGTATAGCATTGTATCGCTGATTTGCTTTCATTCGTCGGAGAGCTTGAATGGCTGAAGAAAACTTTTGACTTTTACGTTTCGTCATTTTACGTTTCGCCATTTTCCGTGTTAGTCTTTGCTAAAACCTATCTTTACCACATTTGCATAGGTACTAACTATTGCGACATAAGTGACACTCGAAATGAGCAATGTCACAGTGGTTACATTGGCAAAGTTGAATGCAATTACGTATGAAACAGCGTTGACAAAAAGCATGCTTACATCTCTTGAAGATGCGCTTTTCATTTCCATCCTTTCGCTTACATACATCGCAACACATAGTTTCACCGTTACTGATGTCTATAGCAAGTCTTTTTGAAGATATGAATTTGCTAGCCTTTTCTAAATAATAGACGCATGTACAGAAGGAATATACTTCGAGAGTGAGCAGACATAGCTCGAAAACCAGTTGTGCTACAATCAAGTACCACTGCATTTTCAATTTTTCTTTATGGAAAGTTGAATGTGAATATCTGAAATCGCTTCAATCACTAGACTGCTACCATGATGGTTAAATGCGTTAAGACGTTCAGCAATTTTTATCATATGTCTTTTAAAAAATTCTTCGGGGTGATCTACCACTTCCATTGAATAAGAAGCAAATGGAAAGAGCGACTTTCCACCTCTTCCTTTCCAAAATGACTAAACTTAATTTTCGCAACTAATCGCGCCATGACAATGCTATCAGAGAATGTATTCATTAACTCTAGAAATAGAGTGCTAGCATCATCTACCACTGCTTCGATGTCGGTCTCATCTTTATGAAAATTTATCACATAATCTTGAACAGCTCCTTTTAAACTTTGCCTATGAAAACGTAATGTTCCGCAGTCGTTTGAGAAAGACATGATCGCCCTTTAACTAACCCATCCATTGCATGAAAACAACAACTCTTCTCATAGTAACATTTATTGAATAACGGTAACAAGCATGCATTATAAATCAATGGTTTGAAAGAGATAAAATAGATACAGCTGATAACTATCATACAGCGAGCAATGATAACCATACAGGACTTTGGCAGTGTTGAGGTAAGGAGGAAAGAAGCATTGGTTATGAACGTAGCTACTACAACGAACAGACAAAATAGGAACACACAAATCCTTAAAACGTTTCGTGACTTCATGATAATGTTGATTCACTCTACTATCCCAAGGCGGGAGCAAAATATCATCAATGATTAGATTGGGAAATACTTTCCTCTCCTTACCAGGATTATTACAAAAGATGCGTATAACATTGAAAGCAGCTAACCATCGTTTAAAGTCAATAAGAAGAGCACTCTCACAAGAAAAGCCATAGTCTTGCAAATATTTCAGATTAAGTCCATGAATGTGTTTTCTCGCCCATTGATCAACATTGGGATCACAGTTGGCATGTTGATGATAGACACTAACAATCTGATATGTCCAATTGTTCATAGCAATAGCACTGAGCTCCTGTACAGGTTCACCCTCACAATCCATAAAAATGATGATAGAAGCCTAAAACGGAAATTTACACATCTAAGGAAGCGTTCTATAACATATTACAAAATGAAGAATTACATCGATGCTTTTCACGACAAAATACACAAATGATATGATGGCAACGAAGAAGTAAAATGTATCTAATAAGACCACGTCTACGACACTCAAAGCACATAAGCGAATTGTCATAGGGTAGAGTTAGGAAAGGACTAGTAATTCTCCTTCTTTGATTTGCGTTTTGATGTAGCATTCTTCTCCGACTTGCGCTTCGTACCACTGCTGTTAAGGATTTGATCAATTATGTCGTCCACGTTGGGTGGTTTCGGAATATATAAAATGGATTCCATATGCATGGAGAGAGAGGCTATTTTATTATCCTTGTGTCGACCATAATATAGCCCATTCACTTTGAAAAGGATATCCAAGTACCTTCTCCGAGCTCATCACATCTGATGGGTATTGAATGATCTCCATCCTTCTTATAGTAAGTACACCAATGTGATACGGTAGGCAAATGTGATTACCATCCCAAATCTTTCTATAGGGAGTATCCTTGTCATCTCTCGCCTTCCACTCTTGAGCAAGAGGAGTAGGAATGTCCATATTTAATGTCACGTACTCCTCAATAATATCAAGTTGGTGGCGAATGTACGGACTCACGGGGATCAGTATGTAGTCCCCATACTGATTGTGCATTATCTTGACATCCGTGGAAGGGAGCATTCCCGTTTGGAGTACTACGCTATGATCATCATAACGCAAGGCTTGTTTAAATTTACGCTGTAGCGGTGTAGGATTATGTACCTTGGATGTTTCTTCCACTGGCCTCAGTTGTAGATGATCTGACCGTAGCGAACCTTGTAACGTTTGACCGCCATTTTGTCCTACTAGTGCAGCAGATGGAGTAGATGCCTGAAAATGAAAAAAGATTGTATTAAGTTTACGTTCAAGGGAGGAGAGGGAGGGAAGTAGCGACTTACCATTTTAGTTGGGTAATAGAACAGGGAACTAGAGAGAGAAAATGTGCGTCCGTCACTCGTGTGATTCAACGATGGAATGATTCTCACTGTGGAAGGCTCGCTATTTATAAAGAAATGCTTGATTCTCATTGGATGATGATCCTCATTGGACAATAACATCAAGCTGATTCCAAATCTGGTCTCTGTTTTCCAATCCGATGCTTCGTTTTGAAGCTACAGCCCAAAACGTCCCAAATTCTAACTCTGTCGTTTTTCACCAATGTCCCAAAATCTTAAATGGCGTCTCACATCTAAACGAAGACAGATAGGAACAAGCCGATTGTTTCACTGAATTTGTCTCACTCTTAGCTTTCAAACGAGCTATCGCACGACAAAATCCGTCCACTAGAAGCCAAAATCGAAGCAAGCTGTGTAGGGGGGGGGGACGTCAGCCGAAAATTTTTTTCTCTCCGATTTCGCTGGAAACATCCTTCCTAACCCAAAATTTCACGTAGATTCCGAATCTGGCCTCCGTTTTCTCATCCGAACACTCCTTCCACTCGAAACAACCCATTTACAACCCAACATTCAGCAGATTGCACCAAAAACATCACACACTATAGCCTCAACACTAATCCTGGCGGTCGCCCAAGTCCACCACGACACTCTATCGTTCCAGAGGGGGGGGGGGGACTCAGACCCGAAGCACCACGGCGGCCGACCACGACACTCTGCCGTTCCAGAGGGGGGGGGGGCGCCGGTCGAGTGTTTGTCATTTGCTTACTACTTAGGATTAAAAAACTACCGTATTTTGTGATGCCTGTCCAGGAAAACCGGGACTTTGCATTACTCCATGTTTTGGTAATTACCACTCAAAATAAATTTCTTTTCACTTCGTATTTTTACTTTTATGGGGTTTATTGGAATATTTAATCATGTGAATGACGACATGTCAACCATTCAGACGATACATAGAAGCTCAAGAATAACGCGTGCTCCATCATGACTTGAATGTAGCCCTGTTTGATTAAATTTAGAGTATTAGGCGTATGATTAAATTTAGAGTCTAAGCGTACTTGTAAAATTTTGTAAAACTTTGTAAAATCAATGTGATATAAAGTTCAATTCATTATACGATTTCGATGGTTTTGGAAATACGATAAACATGGACTAAGAGTACTGAGACATAATGAAATTTCTTTATTCATACAAATATAATAACCAAATAATAAACTTCTGAAGCTCAATCCAGATAAATATCTATGTTCAATAATTATTTAATGAATTAAACCCAATGACGAAAATGAAAAATTCAGAAGTTTCTTGTATCTCTGTCCGCCTTGTTTTCTATGTTTAGTTTTAAAATTAAGTACGTATGTTGACTACTTGCTTATTTGCAGTGGATTACATGCAATAATTTAATAAATGAAACATTATAATTCAATTATTATCATAATCAACTTTCGTAGTTCAGATATATTCAGCCACATCAAAATTATTAGTCAACTATAGCTGACCGCCCACTCGGAAAATTCAAGAATATATATATATATATATATATATATATATATATATATATATATTCAAGACATGAATATAGATATATTGAGAAATAACTTGGAGAGGAAATAACATTCATCCGACTAAAAGATGCCGTGTGTGTTATTCACTTGGTAGGATTAAAAAAACTACCGTATTTTGTGATGCCTGTCCAGGAAAACCGGTACTTTGCATTAGTCCATGTTTTGGCAATTACCACTCCATATTGCATCCATCCATTAGCTTTCTTCGTTATTGCATGATCAATCTTGAAGATAGTAAAAGTCAAATATGTGGATTATATATTAAAATTATGTATTTAAAGAAGCTTTCAGTTGCACGAATATTCTCATTTGGGGATTGGAGGGTAGACCTTCAATGTTTGTATTTTAAAAAGAAAAACTCCGATTTTCTATAACTGAGCAGGAAAGGTGCTGAAATGCATCGTTCGATCTTAAAATATCGGAGTTATTCTATCTAAATGACAAACAGTGAACTAGCGGAGGCCTACACTCCAATGCCCTGAATAAAAATATTGCAATTACAATTTGAATTTATCAGCGGCGTAGGGTGCCGTTTTGAAAAAGGAATTCGAGGGAAATCTGAATATAGGGTGATCCACATACATTACTTCAATCTATTCATATGCAAGCGCTTACATGCAAGACAAGTAATTACTACTGTACACGAACATGTGCAAAACTTCGCCTTAAATCAAACTATGCTCCGCATACATTTTGCATTGATGAAGGGGTCTTCAAAAATTAATTGAACCTCAATTAATTGATGTCAATTAATTGATTGCGCTGAATTTCATTTATCAATTAATTTATTGTATTCAACTCAATATCAATTAATTGATTGCTGCATGTCCCAATATCAATTGATTGATTGATTCATAATCAATTAATTGGTTCAATTATTTTATAAAGTTTCACTCCATTGTAATATATAGCATTACAATTCACCTAAGATTTTCGCTTCTTCCTGCGCATCCACTATACAAAATTCATTCTGCTGACTCAATCTGACACCTCTCAACTCTCTGATCTACTGCATATTCTGCAACATGATTGCCCTTACTTGTCAAGCTTCGAAAGTCATTATCCATGGACAACTAGATAATATAGGGGGAGGGTCAAAGCTGAGAGTTCATGAAACGATGATAATTATTGAAATCTGAATTAATAAAATCAGTGAATATCAAAACTATGGGGATGCAAAATGATCATACAATATTAATACCGGCATTTTAACTGATTGAATCGAGTTCCAATATGAATTACAATTATTCTAGGCTAACTCTATTTTATGAAATATAGGCCTACATGTTTTTCCATTGACTAATTAATAATTATCGATCAGTTAATTAATAAATTCTATTATCAATTAATAGATTGGGTACATTTCAATATCAATTAATTGATTGTCTGTAATTTCAATTACCAATTAATTGATTGGCCAGGAGTCCAATGTCAATTAATTGATTAGTCAAACTTTCAATTAAAATTAATTGATTGGTAAAAATATCAATTACAATTAATTGATTGGACTGAGCAATTTAATTGCAATCAATTTTTGATGACCCCTGCATTGATGTAGGCCCACTATATGCATGCACAGTTGCACATATCAAAAACACTACACATCAACAAATTGAAAAAATTAAATGATAGCTTGCTTGTGAAGAATTCCATAATTATAATCCAAACATTGAACACATACAAACGTAGATCACGACAATGCTTCTTTACTCTACAAAATTCATCAAAATCATAGGAATTTTGTTTTGATGAAAGTTCGAAAAACATATTTTTTCAATTACTTCCGAATAACATTTCATATCAATTTCTTGTAGATGTATTCAAGTACTCCAAACGATCTGAGATTTCACACCAAAAGTTGTCAAAGTGTATCTGAATCAACTGAAAGTTGCCCTATTTCAACAACACCATTCAAATTCCTTGGTTGAACAGTGGATATGATAAAGCATCCTCAGCGGTTCTGCATTTGTCTCTGTATAACTGCGTATGATTCCATGATTACACGAATGATGGCAAAAACAGCTGCTTCCCAATTGCCCCGCATTCTCTATCCCGCCAATGTTATTCAGTCCGCCAGGTTGAATAGTAGCCTTATAAGGATAAATGCTTGTAGCATTGAAGCTGATAGTATAAGCGTCGACACGGTGTCTTAATTAAGGAGTCTTGCGATAACGCACCTAATATAAGTGCTATTGTTGCTAAATCTTAGAGGAGATCTCCAAGGAACAAGAAGTGGAATCAAAATTAACGCTGATTGATATCGTTGCTTTTTACAATAGCTACTTTGGAATCAAACCGAATCACTAAGCCGTAAAACAGTTTGCTAATCATCATTAAAAATCGATGGAATCAATTCACAACTTAACACAGAAAATAAATAGATATTCAGGGAATGCTGTGAATACTATACCCGCCACGCCACTGGAATTTATTCTTATTATAAAAATGTCTATGCAATGAATCCTCTTAGCGAACATTTTAATTTGAGCCTATACAGCCCTACGTATATTCTCACTTTACAGTATGGCGACTTTTTTTGAGCACTCTGTAAATTTTATTTCTGTGCATATTGGTATAATATATTTTCGGCCATCCTCGCAGTTGACTTCTTCCTTGATTATATTTTAGAAGCGAAGGCGATAATGTTGTTGTCATCGACCACGTTTATCCTTCATTCATACATTCTAACGTTTTGATCACTCATTTGTTACTTTGATATTACAATCGGCAAACATCAGAAAACAGGTAAATTCATTAGCGGGAACCTGGTGTACGACGTGGCTTATCAGTGTCTGAGCCGCCGATCAGGCGATATGTGATTAGGACCGAAGGAGATAAGGAGATAAGAACGCCTCTGTCGTCAGCCCCTCAATACTGCCGCATAGGACAGAATTTTAAGAAATATCATCGCCGCAACACAGAGAAAGTTTTCGTGGCTCGCTCTGCGAGCCATGCCGCAGTGAAGGGGTTAATCTAACCAAATTCTCAAGCAATTCATCCAGCTTACTGAAATCATATTCAGGAGATTTAAGTCCAAGTGATAAATGAGAATTATCCGCGAAGTAATTGGCCTACTGGTCGTATTATTGAGACCAGTATTGATGAAAAAGGAATAACACGATCTGTGAGAGTTAAAGTGGTGAATACAGGTCAATTTTTGCAAAGAACGAAACGTCAAATTGTGAATAGTAAAACTAAATTTTCTGAAATCAACAGACCTGTATCCAAGATTATTCTTTTGAAAAGTATTTGTGAACTAAGTGATTAGCTACTATAGAAGTCAGCTGAATCTATAGGTCTTTTGGAAAACTTATCGTTTCATGTTAATTGTATTTCCTGTATATACAGTAATTATATCAAATATTTCATATTTGAGGGGCCGGAATGTGTTAAGTTTGATCACCTTGTGTTAATAATCATAGATTTCTTTTCTGATAATGCTTCTCTGACTTCTACTAGGACTATGCCCAATATCTACGAGTTGACACTTCCCTTAAGCCCTTTCAGCAAAGATATCCATGCCCCATATTCCATGATGTGTTAACGTTGTTAATAGCAGTTTGTAATTTGACTAATTTGACTAGACTAGAACTCTTGCTCTTCGAAGGGACAACTTACCATTAAGTAAGTATTCTGGAGATTGTAATAAATCATCTGTAAATATTGTAAATGATGTGATTTATGTTCTTTTAGATACCGTCTCATACGGCTTCTATATAATAAACGAATTATTGCCAAGGACGCGTTTTACAGGCTGTATGATTGGGCTAGAATCAGTCACATGTGTCATTCTATGCTTTTCATTGGTGGTTCATGCCCCAACTTAGTTCCCCCGAATGTGCCGAGACCTTGAGTCAATTTCCATTCTAGTCAACTTCAGATAAAGAACAATCTATTTCTATGACAGAATTAGACAGGTCGTCTCTTCTTCCGTTTGACTAGAAGGGAAGCATTGGAACATGTAACGTTATTGAAATGGCACAATCTCCTGACTAAATACCATAGCAATCGAACAATGAGCAGCCAGTTCAACACTAAACACGCCAAATTGTGCAAAGTTTCAGTGACTGTTATCAACCGGATCACACAGCAAAGAGACACAGAGGATGTCAAGTTCTACAGAGAAGTTTGTGAACGTTTTTTCGTACGCCTGCTAGCTTTTTTAAATAATGATCGGAAGGGCCAACTTTATCGAGAAAACGTTTGCGCAATGATCTGATTTCTTCGATATCTGAAGGAATCGTGGCGATCGGAGCATTTTGAAGGAATTCAGAGCAATCCGCAAGCGGCGCACGACTATTTCTAATATCTCTTTGAGGCAATGAAAATTTCTTTTTGACCACTTATTAAGTTCCTGCATGTGCCATCTGTTTGAATGAGCTTACACTTCTAGCAAAGTGATACGATTAAACAATCCAATTCTGTGCGTGGAACAAATTGTTTTCAGATATCTGTGATGCGTTATCTAGATATCTTCGTTGAGGTAGTTCGTTTAGTTGTTTCTAAAAGTTCAGCATGCGGAGATTAGAAGGTTTTCAATCTTTGATTGTGACGTGTGCGTCGTTTACTCACCATTAAAGATCTGCAGTAGCAACCTTTGATAACTGCATTGTTCTCTAACATGTTGCCAAAACAGTGGCACAGATAATTAGCATTTAATTGCATTATGTAATTAAAAGTGCACTGAAGAGATTATAATCAAATTCTCACTCTAATTTCTATCTGTGTTACCTTGTTAACAGCTTTCATTCTTCACCCGAGAGGTCATGGTCTATTACATAACACAATAACTTGTGCAGCAATGAGGTGACATCTGTCTCAATTTTCATAGTTAAGCAAGGAAATAATTTCATAATTACGTAATTCCGGTCGAGAGTTGAAGTATTATTATCGTCCAATGTAGACACCACAGAATTAAATATTTTGTTTATCTGCTTCGGCTTGCTAGAAGTGTGATTAATACGAAACTGACGGCACATAGAGGAACCTATTAAGTGGGCAAGAAGGAATTCCAAATACCTTGCAGAGATAGGAAAAAAAGTCGTGCGTCGCTTGCGGATTGATGTGAGTTCCAGCTAAGTGCTTCGATTGCTAAAATTCCTTCAGATTCGAAGACTTCAGATCATTGCCCACAAGTTTTCTCCATAATGTTGACCCTTCCGATCATTATTAAAGAAAGTAGCAGGCGTACGAAAATTAGTTCACTTGATGATTTCACATCCCCTCCTCGGCATTGCTCACTGTGTAGTGCATACATTGAATCGAAGACGGATGTGTGTTTTGGTGTGTGCGAAGTGATATCACAGCACGCACGCATCTCTCACTGGCTCTGGTGTCCTCTGCTGACAGCTTATTGTTTGCCATTTCCAATAGTAAGCGATGCACGAATTATCCATTCGAGAAGGAGCAAGTTGTCTAATTCGGTGATGTGCCATTTCGACATTAAGGTTACATACAATTCTTCCTTTCTAGGAAACCGAAGCGCGCAGATGAATCTAATTCTGTGGTAGACACCTTCTCTCGTCTTCATTACGATAAAGAGTTAACTTTCATAATGAGTTCTTAGCTTTTCATTTCTTCCTTGAACAAATATGAGAAAATCTACTTGAACGTATGAAAACTGAACAATTCTGCACTTTGTCAAATTTTCTGATAAAATGTTATGGGAAACGGGTTGGAATGGTGCAAATTGCTATTTCTATGCATGTGTCAGGGCATTTTTTTACAAGCCCAGCAGTACAATCAAAAGGGCCCACCACTTTTCTATATAGCTGATATGTATGTACGAGCTACAAACACACTTGCTGTTAATTAAGCCTATATCGGATAGTGCGTTGTTAATCAACAGCTCGCCACACGAGCTCCTTTTGAAGCCATTGTTACTGCGCAGTGTGAAACTGTTACAGCGTCATACAAGATACTATTACGCGTTATACTACTACGGGTATATACTATTACCCGTTTCAGTAAATGCCTCAAAGCAAAGCACCAGTCGAGGCACAAGAAGGCCTCCCAGTTAGGCCACTAATTTTAGCAACTAGGGAAATTAAAGCTATAGAGTAGGCCTAAAGAAGACTGTGTCAATTTGTGTGAATCATACTAAGAACTCTCAATCCTCGAATTCGAGAGAGGCAAAGTCAGACTGAAGACACAGCAAGATGAAGTGCTCAGTACAACCTGAAAACATTTGTAACGTGCTGACTAATGTCAACGATTACATGTACATTTTGTTGGGAGAGGACTTCTTGGGATCTATTGGGATTGGGGTGGATTTTTGGTAGCCCAATCCCAACCCAATCCCAATAGCTATTGGGATCCCAATTGAGATCCCAATCCCAACGGCAAGCCCTGGGTTTATCAGTTCCCTGTATACGAACAGACGCTGGTCACCTGCTGTGATATGGCGCTCATATCATGATGCACTTGACAGCAGTTGTTATCCCCATCAACATTACGAAGACAACAGCCATAAAGCACAGCTTCTTGCGCTTTCTAAATCCGAAAACATGGGCCATGCGTCCAATTCACCAATGAGACCAGTTGCTCTATGGTTGATTTGCCTAGGCCCACCAGTAAAAAGTCACTAAAAATTGCAAAATAGTTGATATTACCGTAGCCCTCAGCAGCGCATGAACATTACTTCACAGTCTCTGTTCAACTTTGCAGTCTTTGCGGTCAACACTATCCAGTTCATGGTGAACTTTTCTGCTGCAAAGTATATTTGCGTCATGCTTTCATTTTCTCTATGTATTAATTTGATCGTAATCATGTCGTACATCCTTGATAACTGCCTACATCCCAGTGAAAAAAATGTGCATGGCACTAGTAATTTGCTAGCACATAGCACTAGCATTTTGCTAGAACCTGTGTCCATCAAAATAGCAATACACACTCCATAAAAATGCCAAGATTATGCTCTTTGGTAACTATCATTTTAGAATCATTTTCTGATGCAAGCGCTAGGAAATCACATACTTAATAATGAAAACTATCATGTTTTGATAACTTTCAGAAAAATTAGTAAGTGCTAGTATTTTACTAGAACCTGTGTCCATCAAAATAGCAATACACACTCCATAAAAATGCCAAGATTATGCTCTTTGGTAACTATCATTTTAGAATCATTTTCTGATGCAAACGCTTGGAAATCACATACTTAATAATGAAAACTATCATGTTTTGATAACTTTGAGAAAAATTAGTAAGTGCTAGAAAAATTCTCCGTGCTAGTATTTTACTAGAACCTTTTTCACTGTGATATAGCACTTGAAAAATATTAGCATTACAGAATGATTACTTGAATCCTATTGATCCAGTGTGCTCGGAGAATCAAAAATATCAAATTGGTAAGCGATGATTATTATTAAAACACAATTATTAACATTATTTTGGTTGTCTGTCGGATAGTTGACAATATCCGCTAAATTGACTCCACCTATCTTCGCATCTTTTACTACTAGCTTGCGGTATTTTACTCTGCATTTTCTGTATCATAATTTCTGCGATCCTTTAATTTTTCAGTCGCTATTTGGTCATTTAATAGAATGTAGTTAATACTGGATACTGAGGTATAATTCTGATGAAATTTATAATCAAAAAGTCTTCTTTTGTAATGTTTAGTGGCCTATGTCTGTTCCTAGTCCGTGGATAGAAATATTATGCATTTCCAAGTATGGCCATAGACTTCTTAATGTCATGGTATGGCCGACAACTAGGACGCTGAAATATCTAACTTATTCCAGATAAAGATGGTTGCAGAGAAATAAATTACCTTTACTCGATTATAAAGTATACCAGATTGCTACATAGTTGTAGAATCGTATTTCAGAATCCCTTCTATATCTGATAAAATTTGCTCCCAGGGAAAATCTTGGTAGAGAAGGATTCTATCGCGGATATCTATGGTCCTAATAATCTGGCATACTTTGTAATGGATGGAGGATGGGTATGCGATTCTCTGGGATATAGAGAGGGAAATTATTTGATGAATCCTGAGGGCTTTAACCCGAGAATTTATTTTTTATTAGAGTAATTTCACGAGAATTCTGCATTTTCATTGTGGACTTAGGCGTACAACAATGAGATTTTATCTAACCTAGAGATTGTTTTCCCTTTACTTTTAACATTAGAATTCAATTCATTAGATATTTGATGATCGCCATCCAGCAGTGGAGGTCATTTCACTAAGTCCCATAGCATTTTGAACAGAGGAGAAAACAGTTCAGTATATACATGTGTACTAAAGTAAGTATACAAGTACTGAGGTATAGTACTAACTAATATAGCACAACACCTGTACAATGTTGATAAATAATACATTATCTTCAATGCAGAGAGATAATTCAACATTAAAAAGTTCAACAGTAGGCCGCAGATGGTATGCAATGATAAGAGTAGATATATGAAATAATTCAGCAATTGAGAGATGCATTAAATAAAAAGGGAAAAGCCACCATTACCATGCCACATGTTCACATTCAGAGTCTCTGACGGTGTCAATAAGTTCAAACATTTACATAATGATCGCAACACTTGCATACAATCTAAATCGCTCAATACCAATCACATACGAAGGATGCATACCAAAATATTTTTTGGTATATTTCTGTATTCTCTTGGTATATATTTGTATGCTTTTCGTATGTTATTTCAAATGTGGTATGCTTTACATACTAAAGCCATATCAGCACAATGTTAAAAGAAAGCATCAATGATTTCTAATATATGTTGAATTAATGGCCTTTTGTCAATAAAGATCACACTAATATTACTACTGTTCTGTAAGTAGTGAGATAATGACATTTAAGAGTCATACTTCGAATACTGAATTCGATTTTAATACACGTAAGTCTAAGGCATTTCATGAATGATCAATAAGTTTTCAACAATCAACAAATATGCATTATGTAATTTTGAAATAAAGCATATTATCAATCCGAAATAAAAACACATTATAATTAATGAACGCAAAAATAGTTATGCTTGAGATATATAAGTCAACATGGTTGCTCGAAAGATATCGTTTGAATGAACTGATGTTTACCTACTTGGCTCATAAAGTAGAGCTAACTAAGCGTCCTGTTAATGTTGCTAAACAAGCAGCAACGACGACAATCTCGTGGAGCATAAAATTCACAATAAAGCTAATCTATTTAAATATCACTCTATCAAACAAAAATATTCACGACTGGTATTACCGAAAAAAGTTATTTGACAATAGTATGTAATGCATATATTTTATGTTATGTGACTTAAAGCTACACATACGAAATGCATACCAGAGGCATACGAATAAGGATGAATTTGCATCGGGTCTCGTATATAGAACATGCCAACAACTGGTATTTCAGTTTAAAACAGCCAATCACAGATAGAATAGTTCGTATCGCTACATACAAATCACATACGAAAGTAAGTGAGATGTGGTATGAAAAACATACCAGATCTCTCTAAACATACGAGAATCTCGTATCAGATGTTAGTTTCAAATTGTATGTGATTTTGGTATAATGTTTGCATTTAATTTTCGTATCCAGCGATTTACAGTGTAGATAAGTTCTTACAACGTCTTAATGTACAGCATGGAACAATAATAAAGCGACCCCGACGAGAGGGTTCCAACTAGTTACATCAGTTTCCGAAATAACATGTATGCTGTCCATTCATCAGGAATAGCAAGGAATTGAAATATCGAAGAATGGTTGATTGAAAAACAGTGACAAGTTGGTGGGGAAAGATATAATTCTCTGATAAAAGTCTAGAAGGAAACAAATCGTTGCTCAATTCTAAGTCGCTATTTTCAATTTTCAGTCGACAAATATTTTTTCCAACCTTTCACAAAGAATTCATTGTATCCTGTTGAATGCAGAATTGGGGATTTACCAAATTCTTCCGCCACGCAATATGATTCCTCAATTTCATCCTAAATAAGCTCGAGACATCACCGTTCATTCGGAATTTCACAAATTGTTGTCTGTTTCATATATGAAACATGGGGAAACAAATTCTATAGAACATGGGGCATTATAGAGTACGAAAATGTGCTACTCCTTGTGATTTCTGTTAATTGAAGTACATAATTTTGACCAATGCATTCAACCTCTCCAAGTCATTTTTCCTCTGCGCCATGTATGTATTCTACAAGGAATAAAGAAGTCAAGTTACGTGTCCAATAAAATATGGAAAATTAGAATATGAGTTTGGCTAGCCATCCACACTGCAAACCGTAGACCGACAATTATCCTACAAAATTACTGACAAAATCAACCGACGATTGTCACCTCCAATATCCTGCGATATCCGACGAATTTGTAGGTTCTCCACCGACATCGAAACAGATGCTTTGTATGCAAATTATCTAAACGAAGACTGTTGAATATTGAATGATTTTTTCGATTAGTGATTGCTTGCCTTTTGGGCCATCTGTATTATTGAGTGGAAAAGCCATGATTTATTTTGACATAATCTAATTAACTATCTACATTTTTGATAAATTTCAAGCTGTAATTCATTGCTATTCATTTTGTCGCTTTTTGTCAGATATTGTAGGTGTTCAGTGCCAATCATACTACAAGAACTAACAATGACCGACAACATAGATTTTGTAGGATAAATGTCTGTCAATTGTCAGTCAACGGTTTACAGTGCAGCAACGAAACAGTCATGAGAGTATTTATTATCTTAAATCTATAACAATGACATTACTACGACACTTGAATATGGCCGTTGACGCGGACCCGTACATAGCAATGCCATTCACGACATGGTTTAAGATGCTCTGGTGGACAATCGATCCCCACTACTTGCCTTAATGTCAGCGGTCACAATTGTGACGAGTTATTTATTCATTGATTATTATTGCCTTGACAACTGATGTGTGGTGGTGAGGGTTTGATCCTGCCAATTGACAGAGTCGCATAAGTGGCTCGTAGCTCAGTTGGTTAGAGCACAGGTCTAGTTAACCTTGGTCGTAGGTTCGAATCCTACCAGCCGCACATCTTTTGCATGGCAATCTGATCTATCGTTTATATATTTTCATTGCTGTTAATTGGTAGATTATTCTTCGTGTCATTCATTGTTGCTGAGTAGGTTTGCCAGCCGATATTTCGCCTGTCAATTTTCTATGAAAGTTGTTTATACATCTCCAATTGCAAATGAGACAGAATTGCATAATAAGGCCGTCTAATCTGCCATGTAGTACCATTGAGGTAGGAGCATCTCACCGTTCATCTTCGCATTGCAAGTGAAAATGGTGTTGAGGTGATTCCTAAGCTTCACAATTTGGATTTGCAGATATCTCAAGCTTTACATGCTTCAATGTTCTGAGCTGCATGGGCTATGCAGAAAATTATCATAGATTTGGGTCATTTGCAGATCAAAATCTTGGACTTTTGATGTCATAGATATTTGGTTCAGTAACAATGCATATATTACCTTTCAAATGGTCAGCCTAAATCGTCTGACGCTATGCGACCACCAAGCTATTATTTGAAAGGTAATATGTCTTCATTGTTTTGTCACATAACATCACTGATGAATCACTGAGAATGGCAAGCAACTCGTACTCCGCACATAGCATGATATCTCTTTGACAATGAAGCAGCTGATTGAAAAATATTCCTTTACATTTCCAACCGCGGAAATGGCTGCGGAAATTTTTTTATAATTTTCTCGGTTTGCGAACACAGCCCGTCATTCGATTAAATGTGTAGCATGCACACCTCAGGTCAGGGATTGTCAAAGATTAATTGACATCAATTTTTCCAAATCCAATCAATTAATCTGTCAATTATCTGTTAGTAGCACTGATTGCTTATCTAATTTCGTCTCTGTAGTCTTTTACTTCTCACAATTAACAGTTATAGCAAACATTTCAGCCTTGTATTTCAAGTTCGCAAGCAGCAACAACGTTCAGATTCATCAGTAGTCACAAATTCATGTTTGTTTTAACCAGAGTAGACCACGCAACCTAAAATGGAATCGAAATTTATCGACTCAATCGTCACTGAAGAAAACAATGGAAAAATTCAGGAACGCCTGCATGAGCTATATTCCAAAGGTATCTCATACAGGCGTCTGTGAGAGAGAATCTGAGGAAAATATCCGCTTGTCTGATTTGTCTGACTAATCACAGTGAGCCAGAACCATTATCTTGGTCGAATAGACTGCGGTGAATTAGTAGATAATGTTATCAAGTTACAGGAACTTTTCGAATTTTGGATTCCAATTTTAATTAAATAATTTCTTAGTCCAATTAAATTGCAATCAATTATTGAGATTCCTGCCTCAGATGCGTTTATGAATGCATAACTTACGGAATGTTTTTCATTGGTAAAATATCAATCGTGGGGCTATACGCATGACGATAGACACACTAATTCTAGTCAAAGGGGTAATACAAAATTAATTGCAATTATTTGTTGGCACTAATCAATTGATTGAAATGATTCATTATCACCATTTGATTTGGAAATCAATCAGTCGATTATTAATGACAATCACTGACTTACAGCAACCAGTTAATTGCAAATTTTCTTAAAGGAGTCAATTTCTTGCAACTAATTTATTGTAATTCATAACTCCTGATGAAAAAGTTCAGCAGTAGGCCATAGATGGCAAACAGTGATAAGGGTTCCAAAATAACATGCACTTTGACATTCTTCAGAAATAGCGAGGAGTTGAAACATCGAAGAATGGTTGACTGAAAGCTGTTGACAAGGTGATGGCTTCACCCCACCCCCCCCCCAACCGAGTGGGGCGGCGTTAAAGTCATCAATTTATTGCAACTAACTTTTCATGACTCTTGATGAAAAACATCCATATTGACCTCGTGCAAAGGGCTTGGTTCAAGCCATTTCACTTCATTTGCATCTTTGTAGAGGGACTGGAATAACATTCTGATAAAACAATTTTTTAGTTTCAAAATTGGAACCAAAGATGCGAATATGAATCTATTTATTTTGTTCTCAATTCTTGCTTACGAAAGACTTTCATTCGTCAATCTCAGTCACCTTAAATTGCTCATTTCTGTTTCTCTTATTCAGCTGTCAGCATCAGCCTGGGAATGAAATGATGATGACTCATGAGATAACAAATTTTCGGTTCAGTTGTTTATTTTGAACGTCAAAATTGAAATTGAACATCGACAGGCAATGGATGTTGCATGTGGTTTTATGGATACTCTACCGGTCAACCGGAAATTAGAAAAGTTGTTTTCAAATATCTCAGTTTCCTTCCTATCGAAAATACACGAACTTGAGCAATCAATGAGAGACATCGAGAATGATCTATCGGCATTTTTTCAATTTGCATCAAACGACTGAATTTTCCAAGAAAATGCGGTGATATATATTCTTTGACTCAATGTCATACACTGTAAACTATAGGGCACTAACTTAGACACGAAGCCGAAATTTCGTGCCAGTTAGCGCCTAGTTAGTGCCCTTCTAGTGTCTCGAGGCGCCACTAATAGGCACCAAGCCAAATATTTGTTTATCCAGTGAAATCGAAGGAAAAATCAATGGGCACGAACTCGGCACTATGAACTCCGTGCCTTAACTTAACATGTCCGCACTTAAATGGCCGCACTTAACATGTGTACAAGCAACTAGGTCAATAGCTAATCCTTTTATATTCCACCACTCAAATTAGCCTTCCCTGATGAATGATGCAGTGAAAATCGCATAAAGGAATGAGTTTGCAAGTTAACCCATATACTTTCTTTTTCCTTTCCTTGTTGTTAAAGAGTTGAAGATCTTGGGTGTCGTCTGGAATGATAGTCTTACTTAGGTTGATCATTTTCGAAATATTTTTAAGATTTGTTCAAAAAGGTTGTACATGTTGAAGATGCTACGTAACATACTAAATCATGACGATCTATGGTTTGTATTCAAAGTGTTCTGATGTATTGTATTTTTTATTTACCTATTTAAGCGAGTGCGTAAATTGATATGCCCATTCCAATGCAATTGTAGAAACTTTCCGTCAACTTTTCATGAAGAGCGTTTGGTGGCCTTCCGATCATTGTTTTACAAATGTCAAGCTGAGAATCACCCTTTATACTCCATTGTACCGTGTTATGACTCTATAAGACTAAAAGTTCAATTTTGTAGAACATCTTTGAGACAAAATTGTTTTGTTATTATGTCAACGTTGGTAATCAATGAATTGACTGATCTCATTTGTGCTGTTCCTTCATGACCTGTATCTGATATTGACGCTTGAAATTTTTGATTTTCATTGGTAAATATATACATTATTCTATTCTATATACGACCGACGGTCATTTTTGACCCGAAAAGATTTCAAGCTTTAGGTGTTATTAGTTCTTGCATCCTTCTTCAGGTCATGGACTTGAAGCTAACGCGCGCGAACAATTCGAGCAAACTACAGTTGTCCCTTTTGTTTCTTTTAGCTGATGACTCCAGCCATGAATGCACATGAATGTAAATTCCCTAAAATCTTTTATTCATGAGTTATCAAACTGCTTGAACGCCTTCATCGCGGCTGCGGGCGCGCATTTTTCCAAGCAGCATGGGCATAAAGGTGTTCCACAGTTACAAGGTGACTAGCATGCTACTATAGTGACGATTGTTTTTCGATGGCCTTGAACTCCAGAAATATTTGCAATATACATGTACAATATTCTTTTTCATTTACTTCTCATTGTCACGGCCGCCGGTTGCGCACCCCTGCCCTACAGCATGCGATCATGTTGTCAACAATTGTATTTTTTGAATGATTCTTAGGGCGATTATGCTCAACTAACGGGATCGATATCTTCATTAAGAACGGTAATGTGCACAATACGATAAAATTTCTCATCCGCGCGCAGATACAAAATTTATACAGGCCGGGCCCGCGCCTAAAAGTTTTGAATCGGTGCGGGCCCTGGCTGGGTTCGGGACGAATAAAGCGGCCCAGTGTCAGCTCTAGACGCTCTGCAAGACCTATAGGACTGAAGACGATTGACAAACACGTAATGGGGCAAAACAACTCAATCACTTTTACTTTCCTTCGCTTTTTGGTGTATATGCATGCAGAATGTTCTTTAACAAACACAAATAATCATATGCAGTATTCATAGAGATAATGAATTTTTCTGTGAATTGTTTGCTAATTATTACAATATTTATGAAATCAATGATTATAATGCAATGTCACGGTGAAATCCTCCTACCTTAATGGTATTACACAGCAAATTAGACGGCCGTAATTATTCAAATCGGATGAAGAATGAGACAAAGAGGATCAAGCAGTCATTGAGATCGAAGCTGCTGACAAGCATTGATAACAATATTGTAGACGAAGACATGAGAGGTGCTGATACTTGAAGAAATTGATGTAGGTCCTTTCCATAGAAAAACGGCACTCTATATAATAATAACGGCACAGAATTAGACAGAATTTGACTAGAAAGGAAGCATTGGAACATGTAATGCCTATGAAATGGCACAATCTGCTGACATAATACCATAGCAATCGAACAATGAGCAGCCAGTTCAACATTTAACCCTCAGAGACCTGAGGGGGGGTCCAGTGGACCCCGGAGCCACATTTTTCTATTTCATTTTTTACGCTGACGATATATCAACCACTCAAGCCCATACAAAATCATCATTTCTGACAGTAAATCTGTATGTGTTATTTCATTTCAATTGAATCAGTAGAAGTATGCCAGATAGGCCAAGGGGGTCCACTGGACCCCCCTCAGGTCTCAGAGGGTGTAGAAATTCCATCACAAAATTTTTGTAATTAGATGAAAAATGATTTCGAACATGTCCACGATGGTGTATAAAGAGTGAAAGTCATTTATTCATTGTTTGCATCATGCTCATAGATGTGCAATGTGTTGGAAGATCGCAAAATGTGAATATTTTGCTTTCGCACATGATCTCGCGTGACTGGTTGGCCTATATGAACAACTCGACATAAATCGATGTCCGAAATGAAAGTTATCATTATATTCATAGTTGAGCACCAAAAACTGATTGATGACAAACTTTTCACAGCAGTAATGATAAGTTTGAGATTTCCACGGCTGTTTTTGGTTCTAGAAGTACAGCAATGTTGACTCATTTTAGGTCTATTTCTGATAGCTTTGGATGAATTTGAAGGAATGTACAAATGGAAAGGATTAGCTGCATGAATTAAATCAATTTCATCAAAATCAACTATCTGAGGCTTTATGGTAACACAAAATATCGTAAAGCCGCCTCCTAGTACAAATGATGCTGTACTAAATGTGGTTGACTTACAAAAACACCATATTTTCGCAGGTGTTTACTGAGAAGGCTGAAAGTCACTCAAGGGATTCGTTACACAGACCTGCTACACGCAAACATCATTGTTTTACTTAAAATCAACTTTCCTAATGTTTTGATATCGATTTAAGCAGGTAAACTAAGAATATGTTAAAGGGGTCCACTGGACCCCCCTCAGGTCTCAGAGGGTGTGAAAAAGCTCAGGTCTCTCAGGGTTAAGTGTGAACCATTCTGAGGTGACAACAGGTGACGCCACAGAATTTGACAGGTCGTCTCTTCTTCCGTTTGACTAGAAGGGAAGCATTGGAACATGTAACACCAATGAAATGGCACAATCTGCTGACATAACACCATAGCAATCGAACAATGAGCAGACAGTTCAACATTAAACACGCCAAATTGTGCAAAGTTTCAGTGACTGTTATCAACCGGATCACACAGCAAAGAGACACAGACGATGTCAAGTTCTACAGAGAAGTTTGTGAACGTTTTTTTATGCGCCTGCCAACCTTATTTAATAATGATTGGAAACTTGATTTGATGATTACAATAGATCGTCTTGCACCAAGAATCTACAATTTTTGCATGTCTATTTGCTTTAGCAATTTGCTTCTTCTAAAGATCTAGAGCTGCTGAAATGACCTTCAACAAACTGCTGTTGTCCATTCTACTCTCACTGACTTAAACAAGTCGGATTTCTATGGCCCTTACGATTAATGACTGAAGTGGATGAATATCAGACAGCCAGAATGAAGTGGAAAGATATCGAGAGAGACTGATGGTCAATCGTCAGTCTGTGAAGTCTGCCTACTTTTTATTTGTTTCGTCAGAACATCGATTACTTTGACTGTAACTTTCGCCTCTACGATTCCGTTTGCCAAAATTGGTGTAATAATTCGAGAGATCAACAGAGGGGCCCAGTGGAGCGCGTTCGGAAAAACACGAGAGAAAAGAGACAGCGCTGAATCTTTAAAAAATGAATCCCTTTTGATAGTTTACAAATAAAAAGAGCCACGAAATTCATAATGATCTATTAGCACGAGGCCGTCCAATCTCAACGGGTGGTAACTTTGGACAGAAACAAATCTTAGATGCAAACTTAGATATAAAATTTGAATCATTCATAACAGATACTTAGGAAATATGGAGATATCCTTATACATGAACATAATAGAAATCAAAGCATAGCAATACTGTAAGACATAAACTATACATGTATAACCTAGTACTCATGGAAAGCATAAAAAATGAAAAAAGGAAGAAATCTATCACGGAAGGAAAAGATTATCTATAAAATCCTTTTGAGCACTTTTCTTTTCCTTCCGTGGTAGATTTCGTCCTTTTTTCATTTTTTATGCTTTCTATGAGTACTAGGTTGTATAGTTTATGTCTTACAGTATTGCTAGTATCACCCGTTGAGATTGGACGAAAGGCCTCGTGCTAATAGATCATTATGAATTTCGTGGCTCTTTTTATTTATAAACAGCGCTGAATCTCAAAGGTAACCACTACCAGGCAACATTGGAGAGTCTTACTCTTAGTACACTCGACCAGACTACCAACCACCTAGGCTAGTGATGCACTGCGTCACAATTGTTTCAAAACGTCTTCATCTTGCAAGACAGAGTCATTGAGTGCATTCAGAGGTAAATTTGCTTTTTTGGCCTCTTCTGTAGTATCGAATGAGTTTCAGACGATGTTTCATTTGAGTTATCAGACAGATGAAGTTCAACTACGTACAATGAATTGTAAGGATTCATTCTTCCTTGCATCTCTGTACATGTAACGTGATGACTGCAAGGTTATAGATAGTGGAAATAATAACTCTGATCATAAAAAAAAACAGAATGTCACTCACAATGAAAAGAAAATTTCATCCGTCAAATGACAACCATACAAGTCTGCTGCTTCCATGTAAATCAAACGATCAAAAACTTAAAGTATAATTCGAAGCTTATGGTATTTTGTCCACAGAGATGAACTGCCGTGTGTTCGCGTCTAGAGATGACCTTCTTCAATATTGATGGTCACGGCCAGAACTCGTCCTGATGGGCAAGAAGATCAATTTCCATTGAATGTAATGTAAAGTCAAGCCTGAATTCTGACGAACTAGAGGATTGCCACCACATTAAACGTTCACAGTCTGTAAATTTAGATCGTCAAGAGTCGGTGAATAGTATTTCGATTTGAAGAATTTATCACGGAGGAAAATGGGGTCAAAGACAAATAAATACTTTTCAGTTGAAAGACCTGCCTGCTATCTGACCACTGAGGTTCGCTTGCTTGTTGATCCGAGATACTTCTGCACTCCGCGGTCTTGGACAATCCAACAGGCCAAAGAGAGACAAATCTCTATGTCAGTCTCTATTGCATAATTCATAATCCAATTTTAATGCAAACATATTTAGTTTTGAATGAAATATCTTGCTTATAAAGTAAACAAAATATTATCACATCAATGCATGAAATGCAGGATACGGGTTATCTCATCCCCCCACGTTTTCAAAATTGTCTAAAATCCGTAGAAATGAATCAAAATTTCAGAAGACGTATTTGAGTATATTTTCTATCCACGTGCAAATACTTATGCAAATCTGACAAGTACTTTTTGAATTAGAGACGATGACGTGAATGATAGCGATGTCATCAGCTTCATTTGACATCGTCTGTGACCTCATCGTCTGAGCAGATAGCACTATGTCAACAAAGTCAAGTCGCGACAACTCTTGAAGTGATAATTACCCAGACCTCATCCTTTCCATTAATGTGCTAAACTTAAGAAAGGCGTGCCAAGATCAGTGGTCGTGGGAAGATTTCAAATAGCAGTGAATGAGAAGGAGAGGGAGAGAGCAATGCACACACGAGTAGCAATAATGCGTCGAACAGACGAAGTCAGATCAGGTTGTTGACATCGCTACACTTCACGTCTTCGTCTCTAAATCAAAAGAATATGTCGAAATTGCACAGAATTTTGCATGTGGGTAGAAAATATACTCAAATACGTGCTTATGAACTTTTGTGACAGCTGATTCATTTTATCGGATTTTAGACAAATTTGAGAACGTGAGGGGGGAGATAGCTCATAAGTACCGCAATTGTTTTAGGCTATTTATGCGAATGAGCTCAAATAACTACCTTAGAGCTCATCAAACCTAAATGTTTCTGACCTATTTGAAGAAAAATTTTGTAAATTTTGAGAAAACTTACATATTTGAACATATTTAGTGATAGATGATCCATTTACATGCATGTAGAACATTTATATAATTTTGCAATTAGCCAAATCTGGAATTTACAGGTTCATAAAAGAAAAATGGAAAGCAGTGCATTGAAATGCCTGCTTGCCATTTCAATATTCATTTCATTGATATAACATGCATCAATTTCTTGATAACTGAAAGCAAACAAATTTGATTACCTTGTAGCATTTCCCCCATCTAATTCACATTCAAAGTTAGAGGTTTGCACTTTCAGAACCATAATGCCCTTTTGATGTATGACCTAAACAAGCACTGCGTCAGCCGAATAATGAAATTGACATCAAGTCATCAACTATGTTAGGATTGTTTTATTCTGAAATCTGAGGTGTATCTACAAAGTCAAGAAAATGCTATTTACAATTTTTTCAATATCGAAAGCTTTCAAATAATGCAAAATGATTCGCAATGATGATATACTTCTACTCAGTGCTAATGACAGGAATTTTATAATTGTCTTGTTCCTATGAGGGGTCATTAAATATTGATTGCAATTAAATTGGAATGATCAATTAATTGCAAATGATAAGTGTCATCAATTAAATGGAATCATTCTTGAAAATGAATTTTTTGACTTTCATATTGACTGACGTGCGTTACACAACTTTTCAAGCATAATAGTAAAAGACCAGATTGTAGAGGACTTTCATTGAGTTGATATATTAGATATAACACATGGAACTGCATTTTTAATCTAAATACATTTTTTAATTTCTTAATCAACGAACTTAGTCACCAACTGAAGTTCATTATTTATGTATAACACATAGTAGTAATTATATATTGAGACGTACGGTAATATCATTAACACACAACATTATCTCGATAGTGATTGGTGTGGAACAGGGATCATAAATAATTAAATGCATTTCAATGGCTGGTTCTGGTCAATTATTTAAATTTGGAAATACTGTCCAAGCACTTAATGTTTGACAATCTTTGCTGATTTCGCGCTGCATGCATAATAGTCCGGCAGCCAGCACGAGTTTGTGCAGGGAACGAGGCCGACAATGAGACTTTCACAGAATGATGCACACCTCATAGTCCGACAGCCACAACGAGTTTCTGCAGGGAACGAGGTCGACAATGAGACTTTCACAGAATGATGTGCACCTCATAGTCCGGCAGCCAGCACGATTTTCCTCAGAGAACGAGGCCGACAATGAGACTTCCACAGAATATTGTGCAGTGCTCACCCCATACCTGCTCTTTTCGTCTAGGTCTGATGAAGTCATACTATCTATGATAGCATTTTTTTCCTAGTATATTTTGATAGTGCATTTTATTGAGCTTTAGTAGAAATAAGTTTTGATACGTTATTGCTTCCATAAGGTTGCATGGATTTTGTTATTTTATCTCTATCTTTATGATATGTCATTCAGTCTAACATCCAATGGCATTGAAGAGGGCGTGAATTTTGCTGAAAAAGCTTTGTCCTATTTGTATAGTTTTATTGTTTATTTGCCTGTAAAGAGATAATAAAGTTTAACACTAAGATGGCTGAAGATTTATATACCTAGGATGGCGGAGAAGTCGAAAGCGACTTTTCGCATTATTTTGCCTCCAAATCAACGTAGCTTGGGTCCACTACCTGCAAGCACATGCCTTTTCCAAATTTGACTGTTTTCTGTTGTCACTGCAATGTACTGAGATCAATATTCCTGTGATGGGCCTACTTTAGGCCTACTAAATCACGTTTCCTATGTATTTCGTACCATTTGAAGTGCATTATTATATGTCAGTTTCTCTTTACTAAGTTTGAAGCAAATTTCCCCAAATAGCATAGGAATAAAAAGAAAATTGATCTGAAACATTTTTGTATTTGACAAAAGAAATCAAGGGTTGCAAAGACCGCGCACCATGTCAATTAGGAAATTGAAAAAAAACTAGCAGTTGTTGCATGTACAGATGGTAATTCGATTTGAATTGGTCTTGCTGCAGGAGCCACACGTAGGTTTCAAACAGACTTTGCAAATTGTGACTGTCATATTTTTGCATTCTCTAGTAGATTGACATTGACGTCTGTGAGGCATCACATCATCTGGAATATCTAAAGCACACGAAGGTCTTTGTTGCCTCTTTTGACGATAGTCCTCCGACAGCTGCTTGCACAGATTCAAGATGAACTGACGTCGAGAAATAGCCTCACCGGTCACTTTCTTGAAGACAATCCAAGCATTTACGGCTGCGATATCTAGCATATTGTTCCACATTGCAACAGGCCATCGGAAACAAGGACCATGAGTAGAAAGCTGTTTAGACATGTCAAAGCAGTCAACATCGACTTTATCCTTGTTGTATGAAAGAATGATGGCGGGCTTTCTTCTCTGTGGTGGCATCAATTGTGGGAGATGAATGCATCGTAGACAATAGACATACGTTTTTGCCCTTTTTACATTGGTAATTCACAAATGTAGTGCCAGAAGCTTCATCGTAGAAGAACTCACTATTGAAGGGCAGATTTTTCTTCACAGAAACCATTTCACTGCTCAACTCTCTTCTATTTTTTCGAATTGTGCCCACAATTGTCGTCCTTTTCTCCTTTAGCTTTACTGCAGCAGTGAGTGACGTAAAAAAGTTATCCATGGTGATGTTGTAACCTTTTCCAATGATTGGCTGCGAAATCTTCATAATAACATGCTCTGCCAAAGGTAAATCACCTCGTTCGGCCTTCTCTTGAGCACCCAAATAAGGTATTATGTGTACAACATACTTCGAGTTGACTTCGCACAAAATCCAAAATTTAATGCCATATTTATCAGGCTTATTGGGCATAAAAACAATGAAACCACAACGAGTTTTCAGCGGCAGGACCTGCTCATCCAAAGTCAATGAATATTCCGGAATGTAAGATGATTGGCAATTTCCGGAGAATAAATCAAATACTTCACGAATTGGAGCGAATTTATCAGCACTTCTTGGTCTTCTGTTGGGCTTGTCATCAAAACGAAGATATCGGAGAATTTGCTTATATCTATCTTATATCTATCCATAGTTTGATGGAAAACATTAGGGCCGTAATATCGATTATATAGAAAATCAAGTGGATGATTCCTTCCATAGACACCACGTAGGTAAGTCAAGCTTATAAAAGCTTCTAATTCACATAAATCAAGCAGGAAATTAGTGTCACATCGTTGACCCTCCTCGACAGTATGTTGCAGAACTTTTCGTAGGATAGATTCACTGATAATCAGCTTCCAGGCCTGATACTCTGATTTCGCAGCTTGATGCCTACACGACGTCGGTACACCAGGATGGGCAATAAACACATTATGCGCAGAGATGCGACCGACGTTGAGAGATCTCGTCATTCTAGTCCACTTAGTACCATCCCGTCGAATAAGGCTGTCTTCCCTTGTAGCTGCATCAAAATCTTCATCTTCGGACACGAAATCTTCTTCACTTGACTCATAAGATTGTGGAACTGATGGTTCGTCTTCATTATCTGATATTTCACTCCCAGAGTCAACTACCATTTCGGCTACATCCAAGCCGCCTCCGCCGAGAACTCGTGGCCATGACAAGCACAACAGTCAGAATGAAATCGCAGTGTGCTTCGCTTGCATGACACGCTCACAGAGATCAGATATCAATGCTATTGTTCACTCCCTACAGAGAACATAGATATCTGACAATCCGACCTCTATTGACGCGCTGAAGTGATATCAAGCTGCTAAGCAGAATCTTATTCTGTCTCATGCGGACAGAAAGAACCAAAGGGTCATAGATTGTGTCAATAGGGAGTCAATAATATCGTTTGACGAATACATATCATTGGTACAGTCGATATCGACTTTTTCGCCAATCTAGGTATATAGTCACGGCATTGCGCAACAACAATAATTACAAGGAAAGTGCAAATAGCCCAAAGTACTTTGACTAAAATAATTAATTTACATATGTGTTATGATCATAGATCATATTTGGAAATACTGAGAATTTTTAGCATTAGTCAGCGAAAAGTCGATTTCGACTTTTCAGCCATCCTAGTGTTAAACTGATCGAAATTCGCACATTTCGGTGCACCGCGCACAACCAGTGAATTAATTAATTGTCATTTCATCATCGCAATATTATTCGATTTCCTTTCTCTGCTGTGTAATCTACTTCTCTCATTAATCTGCTCAACCATCGTTTTATCAGACAATCTTCTCCTTTTCCAATCACGCCGGCACTAATCTTGTTCTCTCCTTGTTTATTTTCTGAGTATTCGTTGAGGTTTTATGTACATAACCCTGGATGTTTACTAGCAACTGATAAAACTTGTAGGTCAAGAAGAGTTGATGATTACGTAATCGTGTGGATGGTGAGTCATTCCCTCAACTTGAAATCATCAATTCAGGACGCGCTCTCGTGTTTAAATGCGCTGCAGGGAAGTACACAACAGAATTTACCATCCAATTATTGATTCAGGTCATGCGAGTCAATTTTAGCTCGATAGAAATAGTGTCCTCATTGTCACACGCCACTCGAGAGGGAAATTCACATCAACAGTGATTACGTAATCCTCTGAAACTTCCCATTAGATAGATATCCAATCAATTAGTTCACTAAATACAAGTTCGTTTAAGGATCTCGCCTTGGGGAGTAATTAACTGCTGATAGGAGGTCACAGCAAGTGATTCCGCCTGGCATTTGACCACGGAAGGAGTTTGAAGAGTCTCTGAAATGACCTGGAGGTGAAGAAGATTTGATTCAGATCAGAATACAATTAATTAGCATTTGAAATTGCTTTCGAGGTGCTGGAAAAATTAATTTGTTAGAAATTAATTTCAATGAATTGATTTTATCAGGCACCAATAGTTCCAATTAATTGCAATTATTCACAAGCCAAAAAAGCGATTGTAAGATGCACGTATTGGAGAGGAAGAAAATTTTGAATATTATGTGGCAATGTTAATGCAACATTGAAAATGTATTGACGAGTATTGACTTTGCTATTGTTGAAAATAGCCATCGCGATTAGCTATAGAAGTGATATCAAAAAGGTAATGTTAAATATCTAATATTAAACGATTTCAATTCATGCAATTTAAATTTTCAATTACATTGACTATGTAGACATATTCAACAATAGATGTTGCTTTCAAGGGACTGGAAAATTTAATTGATTAGAAATTAATTTCAATTAATTGATTTGATCAGGTACAAAACGTTCCAATTAATTGCAATAATTCATAAGCCAAAAAAGCGATTGTAAGTTACACGTATTGTTGAGGGAGAAACTTTTGACTAAAGCATTCATTCGAATTTTAGCTCAAAAGTCTCGAGCTAGGCGTGTGTTTCGTATATTCAGATCAATTCAAATTTTTCTATACCTAATGGCATGCCATTGTGATGGCCGGAATGTGGTCTTACTTTACTGTTTAAGCTGCAAAAATTGCACTCGTGAAATGGAGGAGAATATAAATGGTTAAAGTGTTGAAGATCTGTCTTCAAACACCTACGCTCTTGCAATACCACCAATATTTCAGTCAAAATTCTGACATCTGACAAAGACAGTTGTAACATCAGAATACGAGAGTCGCTTTACATCAAAAAATTGAAACCTAAAATCAACAATAAATACGAGCAAGATCTCTTCTCTGAATTTTATATGGATAAGTTTTAATAATTTCTCAGTATTTGTTCCATTGTAACCTAAGTCAGTCTACCGCTATGCTCTATTTTTGTAGATATTCAGACATGCCATGATGTATATTATTGTTTATCTTTCTGGGTTAGTTCCTGCTTTCATTCTACTCAGGAATCATAGACATAATGTAACTTAAGTTTTGAATAATTTCCAAGGTAGATGGATGGATTCTCTACTTCTGTTGATGGCCTAAGAGTAGGCTGATTAATAAAGCATAGAAAATTATTACCATCTTGTCGACTTGGTTTCCCAGCAGAAACTTAAGGAAAATAAATGGTTAACTTGAAAGTCATCGCATGATATTTACATGTGGAGAAATATAATCGGATTGAAGGCCATCTTTTTATAGGGTTGCTGAAAAACTTTTGACCAATAAAAATGTAGTTCTCTTTAGCTTTTAGCCTATGAATCATAGAATTTAATCCACATTACACCTATATAAATGCAATTCCAAAAACGTCATATTTATCTGATACAACTACTTTTCGCTTCTTTAGCGCTATAGTTTGAAGCTCATCAAATTTCTATAGGTCAAAACTTTTTCAGCAACCCTTGAATGATAAAAATAACTACAATTAGTTGTCATTGAATTGCAATTAATGCATTCCTAATATGATCGAATTAAATTGATTGATTGTAAACATAAAATGAGACCAATTAAATTGCACCTAATTTTCTCAAACTTCGTTGCTTTCTTTTCTTTTTCCTTTCCTGGTGAGCTATTTAAAGCAGTATTCATGCTTGAGTTCAATTTCTTAAATCAAAAATTCAAAGACATTGAATTAAGAAATATCAATTACCAACCACTTGAGTACCATTGTAATTCAATTGGTAAGTGCAAAGATAATCTATTGCGTGACAGTTTCTCTTAATAAGACCTTTAAATGGCTCAGAAAAATCAAATGAAAAACAACAACAAAAAAGACATAAAATCTAATAAGTGTACTCTAAAACTTCCTTGATAACCTTATAAGAAAATTGAATTGCAGTATTCATAACTACAAATTAGATATCAAATTTGTTAGTAGTGTTAATAGAAAACTCCGTAATGTGTTCAGTCATGCACCAATCTATAAGCACAATAATTGTGATCTTTGTGAAAAATTACCTTCTCACACATTTTTCCGACATTACTTGTAATTTATCAATTCACCATAAATTTTGTAAGGGCCAATATATCGAAAAATCTGCTCGTCCATTTAATGTGTGGTATAACGAACATAAAAACAGCAAAAAAATAAATAAAAACAATTCTAGCGCTGTAAGCGATCATAGCAATATTTGCAGCAATGCTAATAGTATTGACGTTTCTGGTTATCAAAATGCAGAGATTATGTCCCTGAACGGTTTCCTCAAGATTTCATTATAGCGGCAATTGAAATAGTTTTAACAAATAACTACTTCAAGTTTAACAATAAATCCTTTTTGCAAATATCCGGAACAGCGATGGGACGATGATAGCGCCATCGTATGCTTTATTGACAATGGGTTACATTGAAGAAGAAGTATATAATTCTTTGACGAATCAATTAAATCAATCGACAGTGGACTTTTTAAAATCATCATGGATTCGTTATCTAGATGATTGCTTTATTTTATGGAATCCTTCTTTTGGTGATATCAACACATTTCGTGACCCTTTAAACATTTTTCATCCAAAAATTAACTTCACAATGGAAGTACACCAATCAAAGATAAATTTTCTCGATGTATCAGTATACAAGAAAAATAATTGCTTAGAAACGGATTTGCACGTCAAAGATGCTGATAGCTTTAAATGCGTCCCATATAATTCAGCTCACCCGAAACATACTATGAAAAACATTCCATAAAATTTGGCGAGAAGGATTAGTTGTATTGTATCGGAGGATGACAGAAGAACGTGACATTATAACAATTTGAAAACACATTTAAAGCGATTAAAGTACACAGAAACTTTGATAAACGGTGCCACTACAAAGACACGGAACATAAACCGGGAGATAAATAACCAAACAAATGTTGAAAACGAAACAAAGCAACTGATACCATTTGTAACAACACATAACCCCAATAACCCGAACGTGATTAATTCGATGATTGGCACATTACATCTGCTAAGCTCTTTTACAGATAAGACAATCATTAAATCCTGTCGACAAAGTAGATCGCTGCTGAATATTCTCCGAAAGTCGTTAAATAATGACCCTCCGGGTATTTTTTAAGTGCGGTGATCTGAATTGCAATTGCTGCGAATATATAATGATCGGCACTGAAATTAGAATAAAGATTGGTGACAATTACACTGCTTTCAAAATACACTCACACTTTACTTGCTATTTCAGTAATCTTATTTATGTGCTGATGTGCAGGGGGTGTGAAAAGATGTATGTAGGCCAAAGAGGAGATATGTAATAGATATATCAGTTTTATGCACGAGGTTTTATAGATATACGCACAAGGCGAAGCCGAGTGTATACATCTATAAAACTAGTGCATAAAATTTGATATAGCTTTTCAAGGAGTGATATATCTGTGTTGCACCATTTTCATGATTCAATGATGTGATATCTCTGTCAATAAAATTCAAATCAGTGCAATATAACCTATTCATTTTTATGTTAGAAATATAATTAGATAAAAGTCAACATAAGCCAGCTTTTCGATGAAATGGAATCTGAAAATTCAAGAAGAACATTTGCAATGAAAACAGATAAAGAAATAAATGAAATGATTCAAAAAGGAAAATGGAAGAACACGGAGAAAAGTACACGACAATGAGTGTACACGGGCAATGAGTGTATTCAACGACTGGAGGAAAGACAGACCGGAAATGATACCAGATTTACTTGAAATGAGCGATAATGAACTAAATAGCTGGCTGGCAAGATTCATTTCAGAAGCCAGGCAAAAGAACAAGAGTGAATATCCAGCAAAAACATTATATTTGATTGCATGCGGACTTTTAAGGCATTTGCGGAATAATTGCATTTTTGATAAAAATATTCTTGATATAAAGAATGGCAGATTTTTCTACTTTACAAACGCTTTGGATGGAAAGATGAAAGATCGGACAATCGATCTAAACAATCGGATATTTTCACGGAATCCGAAGAAATATTGATCAATGTGGAGAAAAGGTGTTTTGGGTAATGACTCAAGTGAAACACTACAGTACACTCTATATTTCTATAACTCAAAATTGTTTGGGCTTCGTGGAAGAGAAGAACATCACGGATTGGAGGTTAATGACTTTAGCTTAGGAAGCGATGATCAAGGTAGAAAATATATAGAATTCATCTCTCGAATTAGGAAAAACTCGAATGGAGGATTACAGCAACGAAATGTCGAACCAAAAATCATTTGTCTATTATTTCAATATACCAAGAATATTTTGCAGCTTTAGGTAAAAGCAATGGCCCATTTTATGTAAAGACACTGCCGAATGACACTCATGAATTCCATTCGTTTCGGGACACAAAGAGTCGGTGTTAATAAACTTGGGAAGATTATGTCAATACTTGCAGCAATGACCGATATGGAAGGAAGATTTATAAGTCATTCTGGGAAAGCAGCCTGTGGAGCTAGACTAATGGAATATGTGATAGGACGTATTCCGTCTGATGAAGTTGAATCATCACATTCTGAAAGTGTCACAAACATTCAGATTCCGGAGCTCCTACCTGGGCACAACATTTACAATAATTGTACATTTCATATTTACAGAAATTGATATTTTGATCCTATAGGCCTATGACACATTGTTATCTTAATGTTATGTTTTGTAATGTTGGCAAATGCACTATACATATTTCTATACTCATACCATTACTAAACTCACTATGAGCAATACATCATACATATATTTTGTCTTTACTTGGTGTAAGTTATACCGAACTGGTTTTAATTATACTGCACGCAAAATGCGAGGTTATAGCATTCAAAAAGACATGTGGACATCCACTGAAAATGGTATAAACTGAGAAATCGCATGACAGTCTATCGCCAACAGATAAATGACCCACGAATATCTATGCTCAAAGTGAGTAGACATCTAAGAAATTGTTCAAAGGATATCAAATTTAGAGTGGCGCCAATCTACCAACTGCCCAAATCGGCTCGTCAAATCGATGTAGAATTGAAGGAGAGACATTTCATAACAAAATTCAAACCTGACCTCAACTGTAGTTGATAGCTACATATTTCTATTTATGTAGTTATTTCATCATTCATTCTGTTAGTGCGTCTGAAGAAGTGGTAACTGAAGAATAAAGCCACTGAAACCGGTAGCGCCAAAAGACGTCTTTCAGTTTTCAATTTTTATTTTACTTATATTTTGACCTTCTCCATCTTTTTACTTTACTGTTATGATATAGGCTATATCAAGTGTGGAAACTTCCCATTACTATAATGTATTTTTAGTGGAGACAAATCCGCCATCTGTTTTTAGCTATGATCAGTTAATTTCTATGTCAAATCAACTATCAACCTTGCATCAGGGATGTCTATGAAGAACCATAGATAGAACAAGCATAGACTAGACAGATAGGTGAGAAAAATTTGAAATCACTTTCTACATAATAAGGCCAACCAACAGTTATGTTTCAAAAGATCGAATTTTGCAACCAATCGAAGTGATATAAATGACTATTTGAAATTAGTTTCCTGTGCAATTCATTCCAATGCAAAATATCGAACAAACATATCGCCTCTACCTGGGTGTCCATTGAAATGCAATAGCGATGTAACATCAATACATTTCTCTGCATAACACAGGAATTTGAATTTGTGGTTACATCGAATTAGTAGAACGTATTATATCCCAACTAAACATTCCGTCTTGTGTAAGCCTTCACTTCCATGAACCTGACTTCAATGCCACCTCGAAGGACATAGATCATTATCGCAGGCAAAGAAGAAAATTTGAAAAAAAATGGAAAATGTAATCTAAAGGACAATGCCATTAAAATAGAAGATAATGCCATAGAAGTAGATAATAGTACACTAGAATGGAAGTTTGATATCTTAGACTAGGCAATTTTTCAAAAAATCGAAACCCTGAAGGCATTTTATGTTAATTCTTGGCATACAGTGGATTTGGGGGTTTTCGAATATGCTGATTCCGAATCTGCTGTATGCCCGGCGTGAAAACAATTCCTTACACCCGAAAATTTGAAATTCAAAATGCTTCTAGAAATATTCAAAGTTATTTTGAAGAGGATATTATCATATGTTAGCCACTTTTTTTTAACAATGTGGTGAAGTTTTCAACCAAGCGAAGCACTAGTTAATTACTGATAAATAACATATCTCTATTTTATTACAATTAAAAGTCAGTACATCAGTAGTATCATATGTTATATGAAGAATTTTGATTTTTCGGAAATTAAAGAATTTTTGCAATTTGATTAATTGACTGATCGGTATAACGAAAATTTAAGAGAATATCAAAACAACAAATAACATATGTACAGAATCTCTATTTACAATCAAATGTAAACAAAAATATGTTTCGGCTTATTCGTGGCATTTAGAAAACATGATTTATCATTGATGCTATAATCATCTCCAAGAACTTAGACATCATCTTGCTAAGTCAGGCCGCGATACTCGAATGCAATGCGGCACCAATGCAATCTGAAGCAAAATAAACATTTATGTTAAAGTGTTCTACGTGGCACAATGGTTAAGTGCATGGCCTAGCGACTTTTTGGTCAATAGGTCAATCCCCGAAAGTGCCATTGGAAGTCACCAAGACAAGCATCGGGACTAAAAGTTACCACAGTGCTTCAGAAATGTCTGATTATGCCAGCACTGTTGAAGCCTCCAGTATGAGAGAGTAGTGACGTCAAAGCTTCATTTGTCTGACCCCGTTTAACGTGGACAAGGACGAAAAACTAGGAAATAAGCAAGTAAGTTAAAGAAGTATCAACCTGAAACAATTAAAGGAAATATAGCATCAATAATTGTTGTATCTTTCCATACAGTAATTCAAAAGGAACTTCATGGCTAGAATAAGATCATCACTTGTCTTATTGCACATTTTGACAGTTTCTTCCATTGATTTTACATTTGCATGCGTCAATGCACGACATGGAAGACTTTCTGCAAGAACATCGTTGATTTACACAGCCTGTTACACAACCGCAGCTCAGGATCTCCTTGCAGGCTTTTGGGATAGGAGGAAGGTCCAGTAACTGAGGCTGCAGCTTTCCATCCTCTTTCATCCATCCCATGTCCGTTTTTGCAGGTAATTCGGGGTACTGAATGCAGGCCTGATTCCATATCATCGCTTGATAGTGGGATCGCATGATGTGATACTTCGCGGCATTTGAGGTCGGAGGTAAATTTTCTTGTGAGCGTCCTATGCAGAACAATTTCACTCGAGCCTCGTCACAAGTTTCAAGTTCACTCACTCCATAAATCTTACAAATAAATTTTTCAGCATTTCTTAATATGTCATCATCATATGGTGCTTTACCAAGTTCACTAAGGTCTAAATGATGTTCGAGAAAGACTTTCCAGGTGGATGATTTTGAGTGACCATAGAATTGCGATACGGTGTCACAACCAGTTAGTGCATGGTAACCTAGAAGAGTTCTTGCCTGAGTTGGAAGAAGGCCTTGATAGATGTCGTGGACTGGATAATACTTATAGGTAATACTTATAGGTATAATACTTACGCAAGATAACTGTGTACTAAGTGTCCTATCATACTTTGCGGATTCCAATATTTTGCTACTTACACTCAAATCCTGTATTTCATGAAGAGACTCATTTCCGTTCTGTTGGCAAAAAATACATTTACTCCAATCAATCACTGGTGTTTTGCTACGAAGATTGATCTTACTGGATGTGGAATTCGTACTTGATGAAGTAGGATGGATCAAAATATTCTTGCTTTCTGCTAATTTCAATTTCTCAATTTTGGACTTGCTCATATAATTAGAACGACAATCTTTATGCCACGAAAACTTTTGAGTGGACTCCTCTTGTAAAACCTCTCGGAGTCGAAAAGTTGCATCATGAAAGTTATCAAACCTCCACTGGTTCCTAAGTTCTATAATACAACGGATAGATGAATAGCTGGAAGAACTAGCTGCCATCAGCTTCGTATGAGAATTATTTTGACAAATTATGCACAAGTCAGGATCGAGTGAAATTGTTCTGCATTGCTCATTACTTATACCCTCCGCCATGATGAGTAGCCACTACCTTTTCATTGATCGACTGCAAAATAAAAACATTTCATATAATACAAGACGTTGTTTTGCTGATGTATTTGAGAGTGGAAGCGTAACAATATAAAAATCATTATACAAATAACATGCATATAAATATATCATCACATAAATATCACTTGAGTTGAGGCTCCAACCTCGTAATTCTTGAGTTAACACATTGGAAAAACAAAAATTTGGGCAGAGCCTCCGGCGTCCTATTGACGAATTTCAGTTTCAAATACTGAAAAAAGAAAATTTGGGCAGAGCCTCCGGCGTCCTATTGACGAATTTCAGTTTATTACATGCCTGCTGAATCGCAAAGGCATAAACGATCTGCTCCATGTGTTCCACTGCTTATCATTACACAATCAATTTGTTAAACATGGCATTTATAATGGAAATGATATAAATATGTAGCGTAATGAACATTCATACACAGCCTGTATGAGAAGCTAGAGAAATGTGCTGGCTTTGGCATGCAGTAACTTACGATTGGGTAAAATATTGATAGCTCATAATGAAAGTTCTATCACATTTGTTTAGTTTAAGTTGGATATGCGACAACACATTATCATGATTGTATCTTTATATTGTATTCTTGTATAAAACATTGGTTATCATAAAATAAACATCACCAGTTCCATATATCTAGTGGCTCATTAGCAGTCGATAATATCAGCATGTCTACCCTACAAGACAACGGTATAGCCTAATACGAATAATCAGTCATTGCAAACATCAATTGAATGATGGTTGGAAATACAATAAATTGCTTTGAGCAGAATATTAGGCTTGGACATGATATTATTTCAATGGAACTTAGTTAAAAAAAATAAGTTTAATAATAATTCCACTAAATTCACGCAGCTGACATTAAGTTAAAATAGATGTGTAATATGACCTTGAATGATACATAAAAATTGAAGTAGTTAAACGTTTGAATAATTTGCTCACGAAATATTCTATTTCAGCAAACTAAAAGTTGATACAGACTTATGGATAGAACGCACCATCTAGTTCACGATGTTCAAATAGTATTACGAAATGAAACAATGAGAAACTGATTATGCCAATAATTTGATGAAAATCTTAATTTTCATGCATTCATTCATTTAATGGTTGTGCATGCAAGCGTAGCTAGAATCAATAGCTAGGTTATGCAGATCATTGGCAGCATAAGGTTCCTTCTTTTTACAAGTGAACCCTATAAGCAAGAAAGAGTGATTTATGTGGGATCAGCTGCTGTTGGTACAATTAGGCTGCCTATTGCAGATTCAGATTCTTAAGTCAAATGTATTGGGTTGAATCATAACATCAATTATAAACATCTCCATTGAACATAATAAAAATGAAGGTGTAAAAGACAATGAGGCTACTTACCAGATGTCGAAATTCCTCGATATTGTCAATTATGCATGTTGTACTCTCCATCCTCTGACGCATGCAAGTTTTGAAATATTTGCGAGCGAAAAACTATTTGTTTTAGTACACCAAAAATTATATCTCGTTGCTAAGACATTTTTTGAAATATGTTGATGGATATTAGCCATTCCTAGAAAAGTAGATCCTGTTCTCTGAACAGTAGTCGTAGAACAAGACAATTATGCAATGGGCATACAGACGATTTTAAAGTAGAATCATTTATTATACTCGCGTATGCTTTTAAAAACAAATTAACACGAGTTGCCGTCAAAAGTTTTTCAGAACGCATTTTCATGATATTTGCCTTGTCTATCTTGCTTAAGTGCAAATGATGGCACATGGAAAAATCTATGGTTTGAAGATCAGCTTCGATCTAATACATTGTATCATAGTCAAACTACTTGCAAAATTAGTTGTGGAAGTGGGTCACAGCAAATTACAGGATTTTCATGAAGAGAATTTTAAGTGAAATGGTGGCATTGTTTCATTATGAAATAGCCCACTATTCTGATGGCTGCTGTTTCTATACGTAGCACTAGCAGTCATTGACAACCATTATCCAGTTTTTCAATACTGGAAAACGATTTAAAATTTGTTTCATAGAGCCATGATTTTGAGTGGTCAGTGGACTGGTTATGAGAGCGTCTCAAGAATTCACAGATAAAACTTCTTAATTATTGGATAATTTCGCCTTGAAGCGGTAAAGAAACCTAGCGTTTTTCTGGAATAAACACACTGAAAGCTTATTTAGCTACAATCATCACTCATAAATTTAATGTCGCTGGAATTATTCAATTATTCATTGAATGACACATGTGATATAGTGCGATTATATTTTGGAAGCTGACATTTGAAAGCATGTAAAAATTTTGAAAATTGTTCGAATATAATGAGCAGGGAAACCGCTTAAAGTAAAATGAATACTCTAAGTTTATTGGCCTCTGATTACAAGCTGGAGCAATGCATGTTCTATAAACCGACATTACAAGCTGCATATGTGTCTGATTATACTCTTGATAGATTATAGGACCGATATTTCAAAATGATGAGCGTACAGAACGTTTTAAAGGATTTCCTTCTTTGTTCTCCAGTCGCCGCAGTATTTTGTAAATTCAGTATTGCTTTGTTGCACATGATCTTTGGACTAGGGACAACAGCCCAGATCACAAATTGTCTTGATAAATACAAATGCCAGCCAGAAAACATGGAAACCAGCTCGTACAATTTGCATTTTGCCCCAACTAAGTTCCCCCGGCGTGTGCCATAATTTTCATGCAATTTCCATTCTAGGACTTTCTATGATATTGTTAATTTCTATGGTTTTTAGCTATGATCAGTTAATTTCTATGTCAAATCAACTATCAACCTTGCATCAGGGATGTCTATGAAGAACCATAGATAGAACAAGCATAGACTAGACAGATAGGTGAGGAAAATTTGAAATCACTTTCTACATAATAAGGCCAACCAACAGTTATGTTTCAAAAGATCGAATTTTGCAACCAATCGAAGTGATAAATGACTATTTGAAATTAGTTTCCTGTGCAATTCATTCCAATGCAAAATATCGAACAAACATATCGCCTCTACCTGGGTGTCCATTGAAATGCAATAGCGATGTAACATCAATACATTTCTCTGCATAACACAGGAATTTGAATTTGTGGTTACATCGAATTAGTAGAACGTATTATATCCCAACTAAACATTCCGTCTTGTGTAAGCCTTCACTTCCATGAACCTGACTTCAATGCCACCTCGAAGGACATAGATCATTATCGCAGGCAAAGAAGAAAATTTGAAAAAAAATGGAAAATGTAATCTAAAGGACAATGCCATTAAAATTCTTTAATCTGTCTGATGCTTCTTCAAACAACTCCAAAAACGCGATTCGTTATGCCTACGTTTTCTAGTGCATGTCCAGGCAATGGAAACACATTCGGGAAATTTTATCGGGAAAGATCAAATATCTTATTATGACGATTTTGTCTAAAATCTGCAAGGAAGCTATTCAATCTGGGTTTGTGTCTGTGATATCTCAAAACGATCATGGGCTAAATGTGGCGGTCAGAAGTTGAAATCTTCCCTTCAGTGTCGCCGCATCATTGACTATCGAAAAATCTGCTGCATCTATCACAGAGAAATCCTTTCCAACAAGCACATATCACCTATGAAAAGTTTTCCAAAGCTGTCAATCAGATGATTTTTGCTTAATCTCTGGATGACCAGCCAGTAATAGAAATTCGAGATCGGATTCAATTATTTGACACTTGGGAAAGACTGACAAAGTTGCTGGTGAAACGGACGTAAGGTCCATCTGTAGCATTGACCATTGTAAGGGACAGTTTCGAGGAAAAGAGACACCACCCAAAACCCACGCTATGAATGTCCTGAAATCAAAGGGAGCAGAAAAGGAATCGGAAAAGAAAAGTTAAGTACACACTGTAACCTGTAGACAGCCAAAAATCAGACAAAATAGCAGCCGAAATGATCAGACAATTGCAACCGACAGCATCAGACAATTAACAGCCAAAAGTGGCTGTTCAGAACAGACAAGATGAGACAATCACCACACAAAATATCAGCCTGTCTAGTTTTCTAGAAATATTGACACCAGCTATTAACAGTATATCTGGATACTCCCAATCTTATCTGATCTTTCGCTGTCCTAATCACTCACACAAGCATTCTTATATACAGATTATGAACTACTCTGATATCTTCCAAGTTGTCTTTGGTTCTGTCGCTATCAACTTTCGGGCAGTATATATTCCCTTGAAAGTTGTAAAGAACATAGCAAAATCAGAATTAAAAGATGGCATCAATATTTCAAATATTCAGACCGGTTATTTCAATGCCTTCAGGTATTTCAAAAGAACCCCATTTATTTAAACATTGGATATTCTTATAATCAAAAATTATCAAGGATACTATCCAATTTTGATAAAAGTGTATATATTAGTCATAAGTAGTATGATATGCAGTAAACGTAATAATACAAATTAGTCCGTGCGATGAGACAAAAATTGTCTGATAAGCAGGAAATTTCTATGATAATACGTAACATCAGCCAAAATACTGATTTGGCTGATAAATTGTCTGACAAGTGGCTGTTTACAGTTAGCAGTGTATACAGAGTGACAAATAAGTTATTATGAAGTGAAAACAATTTCCTTATTGAAGTTTTCCGGAATCAGTCTGAGAAATGTTGATGATCAAATATCATGCAGTCAACCAAAGAAGATGAAATGTATCGCCTACAGCAGAATGTTTGCATGCAAAAACTGATATCATTATGAATCCTAATAATCGAGATGATGTTAGTAGTGCTTCTTGCCCTAAGTGCTTCAACTATGCATTCTTTGCTGGAGGGCATCCTATGAGATCAAACTGAATGGTTGTCTAAGAAAATTGTCTCTTGATTTAACCCTATCTGGCCTGGGGAGGGGCCGATTCGGCCCCGCCCTAGATACATTTTAATCCCACAGCTGAACGTCTTTGTGTGAGAAGTGTACCTTTCGTGACTTTTCCTAACTTTTAATTGCGCATCTTTTGGGAGTAAAAGATTTAATTTTGGCCAAATATTTTGGCCGTACGAGCTAAATGAAAACGACGCCTAAAAATCATTGGAATTTACCCTCTGCTCTCATTTCAAACTTTTTCTCGAATAAATTAATGTAGTGTTGCATAAGAGACACAAATTAATGATTTTGATAACATCAATGCTTTTTATAATATGATATTGGGATAGTATTTGAATGCTTTTTAGTCTTATATCCTCCATATACTACTCATGAATAAATAGTAGAATAATGAACATTTTCTCATTTTTTACACGAATAATGAAACTTTGGAAAAACGCATCATTGTAATAATTGCGTCTTCATTTAGGTTTCTTTGTGATGATATATTCTAGCTAATGATAGATAGCCAATTTGGAATGAAATTCTCGTACATGAGAGAAAAAGACTTTTTACTGTTTCAATGTTTGAAATTTGAAATACTATTCATACAGCATTATTATACATGTATGAATAAAAGCAATAAATTAGCATTGATATAGCAAGAAACATGCCAGATAGAACACTTTCGCGTTATGTTTTAGTATTTTCAACATTCCTAAGCGATTGGTTTTGCAACAATAAAAAGTATCTAAAATTTGCAAAAAATGCACTTTCAAATTTTGAATTGCTATTTATAGCATGGAGAAATTAAATTTTTGAAAAACCAACTCCACCACTGAAAAGATCATGCCCGAAATATAGTATGCATGTAATTTCATTAAATTTGAGCATTTAGTTTAGGAAATCTGTGGGGGGGGGCGAATCGGCCCCTCCCCAGGCTGAGACAGTTAAAAAAGCCCAGGTCAGATAGGGTTAAGTAATGAAAGGGCTCAGAGTATCGATGAATATTTGATGACTCTTGATGATTTTTCTGATTACTTATTCGTAAAATCTCGCTGTACATACGTTTCAGGTATCCGAAATTTCAATGAAATTTTTCAGCACCATGTGCAAGAGTTTGTTAAAAAATCTCAGATACCTAAGTTCTGAGAAAGTTGTAAGAAGAAAACTAGCAAAATAAGCAAATAAGGCGGAGGTGTAGCACATGAGTTTAACGCATAAGCAGGTAGGCCCATGCGTCCTAACTCCTAATGTTCATTAATGTACATATACGTATACTGTGCTTGATATGCATTGGTAAGATTGTCTAATTTAGGATTGATGGCCTGATCATGAAGGAAGACGATTTCAACCTATCTGTCAAGAGAAATTTAGAAGTCTATGGAACAGGGATGTCTATGAACCAAAGATAGTTGAGCCCATAGAAATTAACAATACCATAGAAAGTCCTAGAATGGAAATTGCATGAAAATGATGGCACACGCCAGAGGAACTTAGTTGGGGCAAAGCAAATTGTGCGAAGTGGCTTTCTGATTGGTATTTATGTTTATCAAGTCAATTTGTGATCTGAATTGCTGCCCTTTGTCCAAAGATCATGTGCACAACAAAAGCAATAATGAATTTGCAAAATACTGCGGCGACAGGATGACAAAGAAGGAAATCCTTTATAACGTTTCTGTACGTTCATCATTTTGAAATATCGCTCCTATAATCTATCAAGAGTATAATCAGACTCTTATGCAACATGTAATGTCGATTTACAGAGCATGCATTGCTCCAGCTTCAAATCAGAGGCCAATAACTCTTCGGATGTTCATTTTTCTTTAAAGGACTCCCCTGTTCATTATATTTGAACAATATTCAAAATCTCTGCATGCATTCGAATATCAGCTGACAAAATATCATCACACTATATCACATCAGTTATTCAATGATTGAAGAGTTTCAGAGACACTCTATTAATCTGAGAAATGACTGTAGGTGAAGAAGTTTTCAGTGTGTTTATTCCAGAAAAGCGCTAGGTTTCTTGATCGCTAGGAGGAGAAATTATCCAATAATTAGAAATTGTATCTGTGAATTTTTGGGATGTTCTTCCAGCCAGTACACCGACCACTTTCAATATGACTCTGTGAACCAAATTTTAATTCGTATTCCAGTGTTGAAAAATTGTTATGGTTGTGAATGACTGCTACAAATAGACACAGTATATTAATACATGGAATAGTAGGCTATTTCACATGAAACAATACAACCATCTCACTAAACGGATCTTCATGAAGATCCTGTAATTTGCTGTCAACAGCTTCCACAACCAACGTGGCAAATAGTTTGGCTATGACATAATGTTTTAGATTGAATTAGATCTACAAACCATAGATTTTTCCATGCGCCATCATTGTACATAATCAAGATATCAAACTTCCATTCTAGTGTACTATTATCTACTTCTATGGTTGAGCCATAGAACTATCTATGGTTCATAGACATCCCTGTTTGCATCAACATTCTACTAACCATAGAAATGGACCTTCATCTACGTTGTCTTCCAAATGTCTACGGATAACTATGTAATTTTTCGCTGTTTCATAGTTTTGACATAGCTATTCAGTCCCTTCCATTCTGTTGTCAATTGCGATATCAAATATCCCGTTAGATCGCCCGCCTCCGGTACGTGTTCGTTAACACGAACTCGGCCCTGTAAACGGGTCGTTCCTACCGTCACGTAACCGGTACGAGCTCGTGTACCCGAAGGAGGTTCCAAAAAAAATCCACCCTGCTGCTTGATTTACGGGCTTTCATTCAATCTCCAGTGGGCCTGCTCTGTATTATAGCTGGAGATTAAATGAAAGCCCGTTTTTACAGGCAACAGGGCGGATCCTACTTAAAGAGAAAAGTCAAACATGTCAAATAATAGGTTTATTCTTCGTGAAATTATAGCCACGTACCACAGTAACACTGCGTGGGATAGTTGACTAAAATAACAGTACCTAGAAAGTTTGACAGCAGTTCGGTAACACTTAACCATTCCTTGTGCAGTATAATTGCCTTCACACTTGCAAACAGTTCCACGTAGAATCCATGTATAGGCCTGCTTGGTTTGATATCCCAATCTTATCCGGAAATGTGAGAATTATTGTCTCTGAAAAAAGAAATATTTTTCATTGACATTTCACGCTGGATTCATACTATCGTAAAAAGCAAGGATATGTACAGGATGCATCCATGCAAGAATTACATGATTTATTATATATAAAAGCACAAATGAAACAAAATTTGTAAATTAGATTAAGCAGTATTTACTATGTCGGCATCAATTATAAATAGCATGCAAAATTATAATGAGATTAACATTTAAGTCAATGTATGAATTAATCAGAGCTTCTGTAGACCTAAAATAACAAGCAATGCGTCAATCATGTCGCAAAGCATCTGCACGCATACTTTAGGCCTAGATAGATTTTATTACGTTTGTTTAAATTTTGGCATCTAACATTATAGGAAAGATTATTACTTTTGTCTTTATATGCGCCTCTTACCTCAATTCATTAGTTCTTACATAAGACAGTTTCGAAATGAAGTTTTAACCTAAATCACACTTGTCTACAGTTTGCTTGGAACAATGAACTTGGTTTTGTTTTCTGAACAAACTGTAGGCAAGTGTGATTTAGGTTAAAACTTCATTTTGAAACTGTCTTATGTAAGAACTAATGAATTGAGGTAATAGGCGCATATAAAGACTGATCTCTCCTATAACGTTAGATGCCAAAATTTAAACAAACGTAACAAAATCTATCTAGGCCTAAAGTATGCGTGCAGATGCTTTGCGATCCAACGCTTGATCATTGATGATGTCGCTGATGAAGTATATAAACTAACCAGTTAGCAATAGAAGAAGCAGCATCCCCGTGACGCCTGTATAATACCTTTTACATTAAGCTTGTTTCAATCGGATCATTAACACATTTCAAGAACTTAATACAAGCCATGATAAAAGCGAACTTAATGTGAAAAGCACTACAATCCGTATCAAATCATCTTTTATGAATAAAAAATAATAATGCGATGAATTATTTGTATCTACTAAATACGGGAGGTGTGCACCGTACAGCTTTACTGATGTAGGTCTTACTGTAAACTGCACACCACTAAAACAGCAGTTACAGTAATATATATATATATATATATATATATAAACTTATAATAATAATAATTTTAATAATATATAAACTTAACAGAAAACATTCGTAAAGAACTTGAAAATGATGATCAATTTGATGATTGATGACATCAATTAAAATCCGCTAGTATCAGATAGAGCGTTTCTACGGATATTTTCTGTTCGGAGTGTAAAAACAGCCGTGAAAGTAATTTTAGCTGTTAATTTCAACGGATATTTGTTGTTTATAGCGCACGTGCATTAGTAACTCGCTGTGACAAAGATAGTTTTTTAACTACAATACATCATCTCACTTGGCTCTTCTCCGAACTTCTATAAGGAATAGGAATGAACTGACGTCACGAGGATGCTGCTGCCCAGGGGTGTAGTCCTATTTACAGAGGTGGCGGGGCGGTCATCGCTCTCGACCTTATTCACAAAAAACTTGATGTTGGTTGACCTACATGAATTTATCCAGACATACCATCTTGTAACTTAACGTTATTTTTACTTATGATAACCTACATCTAAATGTGTAAGATTTAATTATCATTCATTTACCAGTAGCTCCCTTGAAGTGTATGACTACTTGATAGCTATTGACCATGCGTAACGGTTCAATATTTATTTGAAGGACGATAACAAGGACTCGACTAGAAATAGACTGACAAATAAAATTGATGAACTCAGGCGTACAAACAGTAAGTAGTCCTTACAATATGCATTTTAACGAATACTGCTGGTATCTTGTACAATTCATCCTAGCCTGTATGCCTATGATAAGAATGTAGACTTAGATATATTATTCAATAATGAAATAGAAAACGACGATCAAGAAGTCAATGAAGTTATATTACATGTACTGATATTCACAAAAAATCCCACAATCCTGACTTCGATGTATCACGTGAAGTTGCCACTCTAGTTTGCGTGTCGGTTGCTGATCGATGATTTCGAAGCCACGAAAGGACATATTCATTCGGTTTCCATTGGTTGAGTGGTGGACCTTGCAGCTTGATGAACATTAAAGACGAAACATTCTTCACTAACAATTTGTTACGAAGGTCGGTGTATATAATGTTCATGGCACTGAAGCCGCGCTCGCACTCAGCAGTACTACAGGGTACAACATCGATACAACTCTTTAGTTGACGCAAATAAGTCGGCATTCGTCCTCTGCCAAGATTCTGAACATAATCATTGAAGTCACTGCAAATCAATGGTTCAGAAATATTTATTTGAACTCTCTGACATAGACTTATCAATTCTGCTTTACCGCAATCTAAATTTGGGGTTTCTGGCCAATTTGAGCATTCTAGGATCTTAATTTCATTAAGGAAGCCGGCATTTTCATCCTTGACATTTTGAACAAACGCTCATTCATGTAATTTATTCGACTCATTAAGAACTGATTACAGTTGAATTGGACCGACCGATCGTTCGCATGTAAAGGTACATTACCATACCGCATGTCTCTGATTGACTGTTTGGCCTGAACTACTTAATGGTCTATCTTTCATCACTTGAAAACGATAGATGGTTCGAAGGACAGCTCTATCTGCTTTGTCCATCGTCGTTTTCCTATCCTGAAGAATACACAATAATTCGGAAAGTTCAAATAGGGCATCGTGCATTGCGGCCAGTTCCAGCAGAAATTGAGTGGAAGATAGTTTATTAGCCAATCCTTTAAAGGACTGTCTTTCACTGCCCGTGCGATTGCTGTCGATATGGCATGCCATGAAATGCGCATACATCGACTCGTAATTGTTTAAAACTGCTCTCACAGTCCGAAAAGAGCTAGATACCCAACGTATATCAAAAATCTTTCCGATCTTAAGCAAATTTTCTTCAAGAGAGGTTGCACATTGTTGCAGCTCGCGAATATTTTTTTGGAGAAGTACTGTACAATGAGTATAGTTTTCCAATAAAAATCTGAAAATGACTCATACCATGTACTTCATTAATGGCATCTCCCACCGCTAGTTCTAATCTAAGATTTAGACAGTGTCACAAAACTATTCGGGGAACTTTTGCTTAAGAAGGGTACCAACACCAGCTTTTCTACCTAGCATAACACTAGCTCCGTCACTGGCAAATGCAAGAAGGTGAGCCTCTAGATAGGCATCGGAAAATCCATATTTTTCCAAACAGCTACAAAGTGCATCCATAATGGCTTGAGATGTCTGTGCTGGTAACTCAATCAAGTCCAGGAAAAAGAATTCAGAGTCAGACTCGTCCTCTGAAATCTGGACTTTAAGGTAAACGATGAGAACAGACTTCCCAAAAGCAGTGCTTTCATCTACAAGAACAGATATTTTCCGTCCTAATCCCACAATTTTCTTACAAATTTTACTTTTCATCACACTTGCTATGTGGTCAATTATGGCTGTCGCGCTGAAACGAGACCTTAGGCCTGATCCTATGTCGATTCCATTCAGAACCTGGAGCTCTAAAAGATCTGAATGGTCACTGTAAGTGCGGTCTTGCTTTGATATATATTAAGCGGTCCTAAAAACCCTTGTTGTTGTCTCAATATCTGATAAATTCATTCGGTCTATAACATTTTCCATAATTTGCTTCTAAGCGTCATTAAAAACTCTTAAACACGCTTCGTGTGCATGGGACAATGCATGGCTGCTTATCTTTTTTCGAAGGGATTTCAACTGTTTTTCTCGAGAGTCACCCGTTGCACCTATTTCTGATCGCATCCATGGCATAGATACTGACGATCCTGATACTGTTCTTCCGTGTGTATTACCAACATTATTACATGCAGCAGAGCATGTCAACCAAGGGTACAGTTCCATCTTCTCCTTCCAGACTTTTTCAGACCATACTGTAGGCCATTGATTCTGAAAAGGACAACTCTCTTCTTAGAGATAAACCTAAACGGTATTCTTTAATTACGCAAGTGAGTTATCATACTTAGTCAACTATTTCATCAACTAGACATCTACATGTAGTAATACTCATCAATTACCAGGGACCACGTGTAACTCTATTGAAAAGCACATACGTATAACTATGAAGTGTAATATAATTGGTACAAACTCTGTTGAAGTAAGTCGAAATGTAAGTTTTGATGGCGTGTTAAATTTCAGTTAAGTTTAAAGTACAAGAAATCTACAAACTATTTAAATATCCTATTATTAATATTCATTAGAATATCGCATGTTTAGGCATTCAAAAAATACTAAAACTATGTAACGTCTCTAGGAGTTTTACAATTATCATTTCAAATTGAATATTCCTTAGAATATAGCATGTTTAAACATTCAAAAAATACTAAAACTATGTAACGTCTCTAGGAGTTTTACAATTATCATTTCAAATTGAATATTCCTTAGAATATCGCATGTTTAGGCATTCAAAAAATACTAAAACTATGTAACGTCTCTAGGAGTTTTACAATTATCATTTCAAATTGAATATTCATTAGAAGAAGATCGCATGTTTAGGCATTCACAAAATACTAAAACTATGTAACGTCTCTAGGAGTTTTACAATTATCATTTCAAATTGAATATTCATTAGAAGAAGATCGCATGTTTAGGCATTCAAAAAATACTAAAACTATGTAACGTCTCTAGGAGTTTTACAATTATCATTTCAAATTGAATATTCATTAGAATATCGCATGTTTAGGCATTCAAAAAATACTAAAACTATGTAACGTCTCTAGGAGTTTTACAATTATCATTTCAAATTGAATATTCATTAGAAGAAGATCGCATGTTTAGGCATTCACAAAATACTAGAGCTATGAAACGCCTTTAAGAGCTGTCATTTCAAATTGAATATTCATTAGAAGAAGATCGCATGTTTAGGCATTCAAAAAATACTAAAACTATGTAACGTCTCTAGGAGTTTTACAATTATCATTTCAAATTGAATATTCATTAGAATATCGCATGTTTAGGCATTCAAAAAATACTAAAACTATGTAACGTCTCTAGGAGTTTTACAATTATCATTTCAAATTGAATATTCATTAGAATATCGCATGTTTAGGCATTCACAAAATACTAAAACTATGTAACGTCTCTAGGAGTTTTACAATTATCATTTCAAATTGAATATTCATTAGAATATCGCATGTTTAGGCATTCACAAAATACTAGAGCTATGAAACGTCTTTAAGAGCTGTCATTTCAAATTGAATATTCATTAGAAGAAGATCGCATGTTTTGGCATTCACAAAATACTAAACTATGTAACGTCTCTAGGAGTTTTACAATTATCATTTCAAATTGAATATTCATTAGAATATCGCATGTTTAGGCATTCAAAAAATACTAAAACTATGTAACGTCTCTAGGAGTTTTACAATTATCATTTCAAATTGAATATTCATTAGAATATCGCATGTTTAGGCATTCAAAAAATACTAAAACTATGTAACGTCTCTAGGAGTTTTACAATTATCATTTCAAATTGAATATTCATTAGAAGAAGATCGTATGTTTAGGCATTCACAAAATACTAAAACTATGTAACGTCTCTAGGAGTTTTACAATTATCATTTCAAATTGAATATTCATTAGAATATCGCATGTTTAGGCATTCAAAAAATACTAAAACTATGTAACGTCTCTAGGAGTTTTACAATTATCATTTCAAATTGAATATTCATTAGAATATCGCATGTTTAGGCATTCACAAAATACTAAAACTATGTAACGTCTCTAGGAGTTTTACAATTATCATTTCAAATTGAATATTCATTAGAAGAAGATCGCATGTTTTGGCATATACCTAAAAGTTATGTTTTGTAAAAAGTAATGCTCAGAAAACGTTCCCTTGATCCTAGCAATTGAATTAACGTAAAAAACTAATTCTAATTGTGTTTCATATGTTTTAAAAAATTCAAGGTTTTGTATTATTAATGGTAAAACACATAATTACTCACCACAGATGGTGTAGGTGTCGACGTTGAATCGATCGTTTGATTCTGGGAGGAAGTTGGATTTTGTGGATCGCTTATTAATGGTGTGCGAAGCTCAGTCCATGGTCTCTTCGGATTTGGCGTAAAAAATCAGCAATGCACTTTTCTTCTGTATTCCTGCGTTTCATTTTAAGAGCTGACGAGAGGAACGTATTTTGCGTATGAAATGTGTGAAAGAAGTGAGCTTTGACGCCGTTGACAGATTCCAAAATGAAACAATGATTGACTTGGATTTTGCCTCAACTCTGATGAGAGGAGGTAATGAGAATCACATCAGCGAATATCCGCATAAGAAGTGCATGACTAGAGGTATCGCTGTTGTGTATACAGGAAGCTTCTCGCCAATGTCTTGCAAAACACTTGATTTTATTATAATGTTGATTTGCATTGATAAGTTTGGAGTATGGAGCATGCTGTGTGTTTCAATTAGGATACTGACAAAATGCATGTTAATGGATTTCACAGGTTAGAGGAAATACGTGTTATGACTGATGTCAACTTCCAACAGTTATTGCCCATCGAAAAGTTAGATGACGAAATCAAGACTACATAACCTAAACATCGAAATGCAATTACACACACGAAATTTTCAATGGCCAAATAGTAAAATAGCCAAAAATATTCTATTATCATTAAATAAAGGATCAACATGCTGCTGCTGCCTTCCCTGCAGACTAGACAAATTGATTTTGTTTACATCTGCATCAGCACCTTACAATATTTCCCCAAAATCGCCGGTTAATCAGGGTTTGTACACCTAACGTCAGCCAGATAGCTAGATTCAATAGCTAAAATTTTAAGCATGAAGCATTTCAGGAGAATGCAGTTTACTTTCCCTTCATAGAATAATATCCATATGGATATTAATATGATTAATTTATATTAATAAATTAATATATTAATAAATTGATATGGCCATATCAATCAAGAAATTTGAATATTGAAAGTAAATCAGTCTCAAGATGACTGCAGACTTATGATTCTTGTTTGAATTTTTCCATGATTGATCATCATAATTCATTGCAAACGATACTGAGCAGAGTGATATTCCAGCATGCCTATGAACGATTCTACAGGTGATTTTGTAATTTCATCTTTATGGTTAGACATGTCATTGATCTTCATAAAATGATAATGGGCAATTCTGTAAATAACGCACGTACGTTCTGACACACAATCTTCATTTCTCATCATGAAGCAATGCGATTCTATCCATGAAAATTGCACCATACCATGCCAAAATAGTATGAAATATTAATCACTTTTCAAATATTCAAACAGTAGTCCCTCTAGCGTCGAAAGAGGGACTGCCATTAAATTAATTATTTAAATTGATTTTACTTATGATATAGAAGGGACTACTATAATGTTTCAGAACGTTCGTGCGTTATTTATGAAATTATTCTAATCGTTGTGAATGAATTATCTTTCAGGTTCAGACAAGACACTAAGGCTCATGCAATAAAAGACCAGTTGCTCACCAGCTTATCAAGAATTTTCTGTACAGCTCGTTGGGCATTTCATGACTAATCGTCCACAATTCAGTTAAAATTCACTGCTACGATGATGTAGCGTTAATGAGAGATGCTGTTTCATGTCGGTACAGCGCACGTCCAATGCAATTAAATATTGAATAGGCCTATTGAAAGCTTTCCTTCTGATGAGTCCATACAGTTAGATTTGCATACTGCATAACAACACTGTGTGACACATTCACAGATGACTGCTTTGAATTTGTATCCGTTATGAATACATGTTGGAAATGTCTCATGTCAGCTCAAGATGACATAGATATCTATCAATCCGAACTCTGTGCCCCGACTGCGCTCGAAAGATAGGCTCCAATTAGTGTATCTGACATGCGTGTGGAAGTGACAACAAGCCACGAGACCGATTAGTCCTCACAAAATCTGACAGATGAGACCACACTATGCCCATGGAGGTCTACATGACTATACCTTATTGATGTCTCAAAGCAAAACACTTCGTTGGAATGCTGCATAAAATCGATATGTTGCAGGAAGTTTTGAAAAATTAAGCATGTTAATCAAAATAGCGAATGAAGATTGAACTAATGCATTGCTGAATTAGTGAACAGTGAATGACTACATGAATGTTGTTCAGGTGTTCTAAAGCATGAATCATTGCACCAGAGAAATCAGTCAAGCCACTGAAGTCAACTGAAGACATTGTATGAGATTGCAGTACATGGCTCGATAGAAAATGTGCCCTTCCATCTCAGAATAATATGAGCATGTTATGCTCCACTGCAGGTAAGATTCTGACTAACATTTGTTGCTTCGAAATTGTATGCATTTGCTATGAAATACTCAAGATGGCTAATAAAAACTTGTTCCGGACATATTAATAATCAGGATTTACTAAGCAGGTGGGAAGTATTTTGGGATACCGCACATAAATTAACACTTAGATATTCACGCAGTTTGAAACTGCACGGTCAATGTCCATTTATTGAATGATAATTGTGCTTTTTACTTTTATCTTTCCTATGTCAAAATACCGCTCATGTTGTCATTAAAAGAGAATCCTCTTACTAGTACAGGGATTATTATTGGAAATTGGTGTACTACGTGACAGTGGCTAGGTGCTTGGTTAGCGATCTTTCGGTCCAGAAATCGAGCACCGAAAGTGTCATAGGAAGCCGTCAGGAAGGGCATCCGGACTAAATGGTCACAGCCAGATCAAAGTCTGACTCTGTGTCAACACAGTCAAGCCCCAAGTAAGGTAGAGTAGACGTTGACCTTAGAGTCCACAATTTACTTCAACTAATTAAAAAACATAATATTGCATGAATTATCAGACTGAAATGAAGTTATATCTCGTCATCAGTATTACGTAATGCGTAGGCTATACTTAACCTTAGTCGTGCATACATAAGCCTACAACGATCAAGGATGCAATCAGAACACTAGAACCTTCAGAGATGAAACATAGGCCTACATATAATCCGACATAACAGTTTAACTGATCATCAGTCTGCAGCTACGACACCTATCCTGTTTTTTTGAAATTATCTTAATATGATATCTTAATAAACAATGCAAAAAGTAGTCCACTGCAGGGAAACGAAAATTAATTTATTGAAATTAATTGCAATTAATTGATTGATAAACCATCTTCAATTCAATTAATTGATTGGATCGGCTGCCAATTATTCCAATTAATTGCAATTATTCACAAGCAAAAAAGCGATTTATTGAACGATTACTGCAAGTTATAATGTATAATTAATAACTCTACAGTCGATGATGTGATATTCTGTAGATATACTCGTTTTTGAAACGAAGAAATGTTTGATGTTAGCCTAATGCGAAGCTTGCTGTTAATAATCTTCACAATTCATTTAAACTTTAATGTAAAAGTAATGTAACTAGTAAATATAAATACTTCGTATTTTCTCTTAGATAAGTCAAATTTAGGTCACGATGGTCAGTGACAGTGTTTGAACCGAAAAATATTGCACTTATATATTATTATAAAAATATAATAAATGTTAATTATCAGTCATTGCTTGATATTGCTAGAACATTTTCATGTTTTATAATGCAAGTTAGTTCAACGAGCATAGTGGTGCAGAAAATATATGCTTGTGATTGCAAATTCTATTCTATAGTGTTTTAATGCACTTTCGTAGACCTGTGTGCTGTGGAACTAACGTTCTAAGTGTTAATCAATCAAGTGTCCGTCAACAGCGGAAAGATATACCTAGATTTGGCTATGATAAAAAATAATTGCAATTATTGTCAACTAATTGATTGCTCATGTGATCCAATTGAGTCGATTGATTCTCAGCAAAAAAATGAGACCAATAAAATTGCTAATAATTTTTTTCAACCCCAGGTTGTGTTCCAGTACCGTATGAACTCCATCTCAATTATCCTTCGTCTTGTGACATGTGATATAAATTTCAACAGTACTTCGATAGTTTCCTACAGAAAATGTACCCTTTAATCAATTGATATTTTTAGATCATTGTGGCGCTATCTTGCATCGCAATGTAGCCACATGATTATGGGCTTCATAACCGTGCACTGTACTACAAGCATTTTATCATTTGATTCAAATAAATTCATAAATATATACTTCAAGGATCATCTGAACACTTTCATGTTTAAGATAGAAGTGCAACTATGCTATGAATCTGTTCGGTTTTGGCGTCAGTGTCCTATCTAATCATAAAAAATTGAAGTACAGCCTGGAAACCAAAAATTAATTGCATTGCAATTTATTGGTCAGAATGATCACTGTAACCCAAAGATTCCAATTAATTAATTGTTACAGAGAAATTGCAATTGATTGATTGCAGTCTGTCAATAATTGCTATCAATTGATTGATCTGTAATGAAGTTATTTAGTTAAATGCTAACTTGCAAAACCGCCTACACTCACCATCATAGGAAAAGACTAACACATTCAGTGATTGAGATTATTAGTCTACCTATCTTATATTATGTCATTAAATCTTAAATTTATGTCAATCTAGGCACTCGACTTCTTGTTCTCTAGTTTGAATAGTCACTCCGACTAAGAATGTAGCAACATGTATTTCATGCAGAAACTCACCGCCCAAATTGGAAGTAAGCAAGTTTACGACTTGTACAATCTGCCAATGTATGCAGCCTAAATAGGTGTAGCACATGTTTATATCTAAGTCGAAAATTAAAATCAAGAATTAATCTAATCAAATTGTGATTAAGAAAAATCCAATTAGTTGATTGCTGACATAAGATGATTCCAGTTAATTGATTGCTGTCGTCCAACTATTTCAATTGGTTTTTGGTGAATCCTGAACCTAGGTATAGAATATTTACTAGAAGATAGGCCAGAATCTTCGAGCTCAGCTAGCAATGGCCCAAAGAATTAATAAAAGGCGACTGCGAAATAATCCTGATGGTACTAAATGATCTGATTTGATTGCATCCTTTAAGTTTCTAGGAATCCCTAAATTGAAAATGTAATCCAATAACACAGAACCTACGAAGGCCTATCATTCTTTCAATTTATAAATTTCTTAGCCAACTAAACCTACATCGCTAGACACTGAGAAAGTTAAGCTACTAGATTATTAATGTGCTGCAAAAGATGGCCATTGACAGAAAACACGTTTTAAACATTAAGCAACCAGAACAAAGTATTTTGTCATCTATGATGATTGTGATCTATTATACTGAATTTACTGAAATTGCATGCACTAAGTCAAACGAAAAATATCACTGTCCAGTCAGTTCTTATTTATTATTCAAATTTTTGTGTGAGCCATGATCCTAAAATTCAAAACGTGCAAGATTTTTGTCAAAAAAAAGTCAACCTGTCGAATCTTGCAGCGATGGACTTCCAAATTTGCTATGAAATTAAGGAAACACCCTTACACGGATGACTTATGTCAGCGACTTTTCATTTTCAGATATTTCGAAGAAACAGGTGGCTTTATGATGAGCTTCTACAATTGGATTCGTCCAGGTGTTTTCCGACGCTAAATGAAGTATGAATAGCCAATTACCAATAGTGAGGGAATTTGCACGCTACGTTGGAATAACGATCGTTTTCTTTAACAAAGCACTCAATTTATACTACACTGTAGATGAATTTAATAGAAAAGTCTGAAGTCCCATTAGTCAATGAATAGGTAATCATAAAAACATGAAAACATACATAATTTACCATATATCTTAATTATCAGTATTTAGTTTGGGTCTTTCCAACCGATCTGGCGTCGGAACAAACGCGTCTACAACTTATTTCCACGCAACGTTGCGTGCGGATAACCTCACTGTGGGTAACTGTCTATTTGCATGTAATTTTTTTGGTTGGAATTACCACACCGGTCAGATCCCGAAAAATTCTCGATAACCGGATTTTAAGTTCCATCTTTTTTACTATCTCGGTTGCACGCTATTATTTTATAAAATGGAAATTGCAATCATGTACATGCCAGATGAGTAACGAGTGATAAACCTATAGACTTCGATTAGGCTAAATAAAAGATAGGCTTTAATAGTTGCAGATTCTATGCTAATTTGCATTAGGCTTGGGTACCGCAAGTTACTTATGTGTCCACTTACAATTTTTTATTTACAAAAATGATATTACAAAGATGACTACTAATACTGTTGGCCTACTCAATCACTCTTGCAACTATTCTGAATGTCATCGTGACAGTTCAAAGTGTGATCACAATCAAATTGTCAAGAGTTATGCAGAGCTACAGCTAGTAAGGCCTATATTATCCACTCAAGCAGAAGAGCATGAAAACTCAGCAATTATGAATATTCACCTTGTGTGAAAATATGTAAGTATCACCACTGAAGGATCACACAATGACTTAAAATAAAATTGTAGAGCGCGTTTGGACTAGACTGATGAACTGGAAAAAAGAAGAACAGGAAAAACACTCATTCTCTTGATGAAAATATTCTCTTGGAAGACAATCATTTTCAGGCGGTTCCTATTAGTCTCATTAACTAGTTCCAAGTGGGAAGTTTAGAACGAAATGGAGAACACTTATTCATCTAGAACCGGCTATCAACAATTTGCACAGACAAAGCTCACTTGATTGTCAGCTATAGCCTACCTCAAGCACAAACCATACTGAGTGCTACTTTGTACACTTGACATACAGGTAACTTACTGATGTTGTCACACATTTATCAAGGAGTAAGTGACAGCAGATAGTGGATGACAATATAGGAATCAATCTCACCGAATTGAAAAAATCTGCTTTCTTGCATTCATTCACATTCGCCAAGACTATAGAGTAAGTACCTTTTCTGTGAGCAAGACTATTGAGAAGAGGTTCATCAATATTCATGATCAAATTCTACCTCGCCACGGGAATTCAACCTCGGCGGCTAAAGAATTAGAAGATTCCAGGAATCGAACAAGTATACTTGAGCAGATGCCGCAGAGAAAAGTTATGTAACAAACTATGCTACAATTTTGAATAATTTTTGATGAATGAGAGCAAAACAGATCTACGAAGTTTTCAATTATTTAGATGTTTTGCGTTGTATCAAAAAACATCAATTTTTTGACAAAAATTGCCACTTTTATCAATTATATTATTTATCTGCTTTTCTTTTAATGACCAAAGTAATTGAATTCGAACTGTCACAGCTGATTTAATTGTATTACACGAAAGAAATCTATTTTGACAATTTTCACACGACTTTAGAGCTTGGAATTGATCGAGGAAACATTTGCTGGCAGTAAAGAATAAATTATAACGGCATAATATCTCGGATTTTGATTACTCAAGCACGACAAAAATCATTTGTAGTTGAAGGCATTGATTTCCACAATGTGGAAGGTTGATGTTCCCATAGATGATCATGCAATTCCAGCTCGAGCCAATGCAACTCCTTGATAAGATTGAGTGTCCTAGCCAAGAAGTGCTTCGGTCAGCGGTTATATTGCCTAAATTGGCAATGATTCAGAATTGCGGAAAATTTTAGGTTACAAATTATGCGAAGAATTAACACCAAACATTCATATGAACCGCATCCTTTTGCAGCTCTACAAAGTGTCTGTCGCACCACTGTGATGAGACCACAATGTGAGATGCCATTTATCTGTGACATGATGTAAAAGGACTGAAAAACAGCGGAAATTTTGTAATAGAATTCTTGATTTAGTTGCAGCATTTCAATCATTTAGCAGCGACAATGGGTACAAGCCACGGCTAATCAAATTACCGCTTGCAGTATATTCCTGAAAATGTACAAATTGTAGAGAGAAATGCATATTTCTCAAAATTTTCAGTTGGTATTCAAATAATAACAGAAAATTTTGCGTGGACGGGAATGCTTCGTGTGTACAGCAATAGCCGGGTGCCCGAACTCAATACATATATCTTCCGGCGACCACCATTATCCCATTAAAATTCTGACCTTTGCCCGACCAACTTTTTTTGTTTTAAAATGGTCTAAAAGCACTTCAGTGTCAACCTGCTATCGAAGGAAGTAGCCCTAATGAGCACAGAATGCGTCTCAAGTCATTTCATGCTTCACGAAGTTTTCCCGCTACCCAGCTTCGTTAAGAACTCGTTACGCGGGTGGGCGATCTAACGGGATGCTTAGAAGCGTTGCATAAAAAGTGATATCATAGTTGTCGCCACAAATCAACCATTGATCCCCCCATACTTCCCTCTACTTTGCCATTGGGTAGACTGATCTACCACAAACTTGTGATATTATTCCCATATAATTTCCTATATTTTGACCTCACAGCCCATAATTATTGAATCATCATATTTCAATACTCGTGATATATTGGGTAGGATTTTCAGAACAGTCGATACCGACAACAGATGTGACCATTTTAAATATTATCTAATATCTAAGTGAAGCTTGAAAAACATTGTGTCATGTTTTTTTAAAGTTCAGATAGTAGCACTTCTGAATCAAGTTAATCGGCATTAATAAGGGTTTTGAACTTTGTCACCAGACATAATAATCTTATTAATGCCGACTTATTTTGCATTGAAATCTGAAGCAGATGTGTAACTAGACGGGATTGGGAACAGAAATAAAATTTTCTCCCAATCGTAATCAACATTTGTATTTCAATGTCTGATAAAATAGACTTTTATGATCAAATCAGGATTTCAGACACTTAGGCAATGGAATTTTAGAAAAATCTAATTGAAGTGACCATTTTTCCATTGCCGACTTACTTGCAACTGATAAGTAAATTTGAATCAAAGCAATGACATAACAGTCAACAAATTTAGATTATAAAGAGATCCAAAACCACAACAGTATCACAGATTTCAAATCATTTTACATATGGTCAGCTCTATTTCTTTGGCATATAAATGAACCTTGATTAGATAATATATCAAATTGTATATGTCAGTCAATAAAATCTTATCAATCTTCGGCTGCTTCGGATTAACAAGATTTTATTGACTTCCATCTGGCGGAAAAGTAATATCATAGCTGTCGCCACAAATGAACCATTGATTTTATAATTCTGTTTAAATTGTCTGCCTTTTGTGTGCAGCATCTACATCGACTGACAGAAGGGGCTGGACGACGAAGGTCCTGTCTGTTTTGTTGTACTTCTAACTTAATCTGTAATCAATCAATACACGTTTAAAGGGAGTTCGGTTCAGATTCAATGCAGTCACCGATCGTCCGATTACTTGTGAATGTAATGTTCTAGCTATATTCCATCCAAACTTATAAATGGACTTGAATTTTCTGGTTCGGGCCAATTTTCAGGAACGGTTTCGGTCCGTTATGAATAATGCTACGGTAGATAAGAATCACGGTAAGATGCAAATTTCATGATATCTAAAGATGTAAATTTCAGAACTATAAATATAATTTTGGTTATAGATAGCCAATCCATTATCATATAAAACTTAGCCAGAATAAATAAGACGCTACCAGTCAGTATTCGACCAAGATAATGGCTACACCCTCACGAAAATTCCTAATGATTTTTTATGAGACTTTTGCTCATATATATCTCATGAAATTTAATGCGGATTAGGAACGTTTTCGCTTGAAATATCCCATCAAATTTCATGAGCTTTCTCATGAAAATCTCATTAATTAATTAACAGTTGCTTTTTCATACTTCTGAATTTATTTTTCTCGCATATAGTTATTGTAGCTTTTTTGGCCAAGCCACATTGCCCCAAAGCATTCCCACGCCTTGTCCACAATGCTATTTCAGCATTCGCAAAAATACACCACTATTTATCATTCATTATCTTACGTTTAACTGTGATTGTATATATGTCTATTTTCAACATCTTGCATAGTAATGATAATTGCAAAGTCAAATTATATATGCATCATTTCGAAAATGCTGTTGCACATCACCATGATACATTCTATATATTTTTTTTATCTTTTATAGACTAACCTTGAAAATCTTGATCGATTGAATAAGCTTTCTTATGGTTATTTCCTTTCGCGGCTAGCATGCATAACTTACTACTTATAAGTTAATTTTCACGAAGACCTCATAAATGCTGATGATTTTCTCATGAACGCGATCATGAGATATTATCCTCATGAATGTCCTCATTACCACTCATTATGCTCTCATCAAAGCATCATGAGAACATCATGAGTTAGATATTTTGTTGTGAGAATATGATGAGACTCATAATAATCTCATGAGTTCGCATTAAATTTCTAGAGTCTCTTTCTATCTATTTCTATCTCTTTCTAGATTCAGAGACAATCTGCTGACATAATACCATAGCAATCGAACAATGAGCAGCCAGTTCAACATTTAACCCTCAGAGACCTGAGGGGGGGGTCCAGTGGACCCCGGGGCCACATTTTTCTATTTCATTTTTTACGCTGACGATATATATCAACCACTCAAGCCCATACAAAATCATCATTTCTGACAGTGAATCTGCATGTGTTATTTCATTTCAATTGAATCAGTAGAAGTATGCCAGATAGGCCAAGGGAGTCCACTGGACACCCCCCCTCAGGTCTCAGAAGGTGTAGAAATTCCATCACAAAATTTTTGTAACTAGATGAAAAATGATTTCGAACATGTCCACGATGGTGTAGAAAGAGTAAAAGTCATTTATTCATTATTTGCATCATGCTCGTAGATGTGCAATGTGTTGGAAGATCGCAAAATGTGAATATTTTGCTTTCGCACATGATCTCGCGTGACTGGTTGGCCTATATGAACAACTCGACATAAATCGATGTCCGAAATGAAAGCTATCAGTATATTCATAGTTGAGCACCAAAAACTGATTGATGACAAACTTTTCACAGCAGTAATGATAAGTTTGAGATCTCCACAGCTGTTTTTGGTTCTAGAAGTACAGCAATTTTGATTCATTTTAGGTCTATTTCTGATAGCTTTGGATAAATTTGAAGGAATGGAAAGGAAAGGATTAGCTGCATGAATTAAATCAATTTCATCAAAATCAACTATCTGAGGCTTTATGGTGACACAAAATATCGTAAAGCCGCCTCCTAGTACAAATGATGCTGTACTAAATGTGGTTGACTTACAAAAACACCATATTTTCGCACGTGTTTACTGAGAAGGCTGAAAGTCACTCAAGGGATTCGGTATACCGACCTGCTACACGCAAACATCATTGTTTTACTTAAAATCAACTTTCCTGATGATTTGATATCGATTTAAGCAGGTAAACTAAGAATATGTTAAAGGGGTCCACTGGACCCCCCCTCAAGTCTCAGAGGGTGTGAAAAAGCTCAGGTCTCTGAGGGTTAATCAATTAATTGGTTCCAATTATAATTGATGTCAATGAGTCTTTCTATTAATTATTAATATAACTTTATCTGTTGTTCAGTGGCTTTGTAGAGCCAAATGGCTCATGAGAGGGCCGATGATAGGTTCGCAGGTGGTCACTAATATTTCGCAACCTCAACAGAAAGTTCAATCAATTATCGAATCCGGAAAGACATGCTTTTGATCAGGCTATTGATCACTGCTTGATCCTACTACTCTCCCGCTCTTGTCTTAACAAAACTTCCAATCGAGAAAGACCATCTCCAGGAAAAATTTATCGACTCAGGCCGAGCTTCCAATGTTGTACTGACTGACAATGTATAATGAAACTGAAAAGCAGGAGAATCGATTTAAGTTTGACATGATTTAGGTGGTCCGTTTTTTTATGATCAACTCTGCACATTACCAATCAAATGACAACCTATATCATCGGCGCGTAGCTTTACTGAATTTAAAATCTATGACATTAAAAATCAACGACATCTATCAACGTGTCCAAAATGTGAACCATTGGAATTACCTCAATGCCATCTTCCATAGAAATAGATTGTTTATCTGAAGTTGGCTAGAATGGAAATTGACTCAAGGTCACGGCACATCCGGGGGAACTAAGTTGGGGCATGAATGACCAATGAAAAGCTTCGATTTACTCATGTGACTGATTCTAACCCAATAATACAGCCGTTGACAAGTGTATCTAAGTGAAAATGCGTGCGATTTATGTGCCACTATTGTGTATTGTATGAAGCTTTACTTCCATTCTAGAGGTTTTATTGTTATCAATTTCTATGTCATCTTCACTGGGAATGCTAAGATGGACGGTGAAGTTAGCTCAATGATTTTACATAGCAAATTAGACGGCCTTGATCATGCAATTAAGGCTGTCTAATTTGCTATTGGAGATGCAGACATATGAAATATCGGCTATTTACTCAGTAACAATGTAGGACATTTGAGGGCGCGTAAGCGCTATGTTAATACTATTGTGCGTATAGTTGAAATGAACTGGGCAACAATGCTATAAGTATTGGATACACATGAAGGTATACAATAACTGAGATTTCTTAATTATCTTTCACATGCATAGACATACACTGTAAACTGTAAACAGCCACTTATCGGACAATTTGTGAGCCACATCAGTATTTTGGCACTTCCTGCGTACTATCAGACAAATTTCCTGCTCATCAGACAATTTCTGTCTCATCGCACGAACTGATTTACATTATTGCATTTACTGCCTATCATACTACTTATGACTAATATATGCACTTTTATTGAAATTGGATGGTATCCTTGATAATTTTCAATTATAGAATATACAATGTTGTAAATAAGTAGGGTTCTTTATATACACCTTGAGGCATGGCAATAACAGGTCTGGATATTTGACGTATTGATGCCATCTTTTAATTCTAATTCAAGTTTGCGGAGCCAGGGCAACCAAAGGTCTTCGGTTAAGTAACAACGTCGTTATCTCATGCATACGATGCATTTCGCTTGCCACCGGAAAGCATGGTCACGTTCTGAATTGACAATTCATGTACAGACAAAATAAACGCTAGAAATTCCATGCATGATCAATAATCAACATAGGTCAAAAAGATAAGTGTCCGAAGACTCTATGAAATCGATCTGTACAAAGTTACTACTCATTTTAGTCAAAAGTAAAATAAAGAAAAGTTAAAATGAAATGAAAGACAAAAATGAAAGTCTAAAGCACTCCATTCCAAGCCGTACCGATATTGAAGTCACATTTATTAACGCTGTTGTACTTCCTAGACCATGGTGATTCCTTGATGAGACGTCTACGATGAAACGGCTCCCGATCCATCGTCTCACAATGTTCCCAGTCGATTCCATGGCCGGTGTCAAGAACATGGGCGGCGACTTCTGAATGTGTAGCAACATTTCTCACGTTACGTCGATGTTCTTTCACACGTTCCTCCACCGTTCTCGAGCTCTCTCCCACATATGACCATCCGCAGCAGTCATCAGTACAGTTGAGGCGATAAACCACTCCGAACTGTTTGGGCTGTGTAGGTCTCTTCTTAACCAGCATATTCCTCAAGGTGGATACTGGTTTGTAAAAGGTCTTTATACCAAGTTTCTTCAGAGTATTCAGAACGTGACCATGCTTGCCGGTGGCAAGCGAAATGCATCGTACGCATGAGATAACCACGTTTTTACTTAACCGAAGACCTTTGGTTACCCTGGCTCCGCAAACTTGAATTAATGATGACACAGGGTTTATTCAGACATCTTTTAATTCTGTTTTTACAATGTTTTTTTACAGCTTTTAATGGTCTATATACTTCCTTAATGTTGACATTTAACAGACATGTAAAGTATCAGAGTTGTTCATAATGCGAGTGTGAATGAGTGGAGCAGAGTTAGAACCAATGTGATTAAGAGTGACTAGTTGCCATTAGCTGATGTTGAATAGTTTGATCATATTTAAACACTTTGAGTTTGAGAGATAATACTTCAGAAAAGTAGACAGAGTTGTCTGATATTTTGGCGAATAATTGTCTCATCTTGTCTGCTCTGAACAGCCACTTTTGGTTGTTCATTGTCTCATGTTGTCTGTTGCAATTGTCTGATCATTTTGGCTGTTATTTTGTCTGATTTTTGGCTGTCTACAGTTTACAGTGTAGATATCATTGTTGCCTGATTTTTCTCAAATTGTACCATAGCTAAATTGCGCACAATATGTTTTCTTGAATTAAATGATTGATAAACAAATTATTGGGAATTCTGCGACATATTTTTGTGCATTCTAGAGCTACTGTATAAAAGTAATCATATTTTGTGACATTCGTGATATGCTTAGATTGCCTTTTCCTTCTTCTCGGTGCATTAATTTTGATTACGAAGCGAGTGCCTTTCCACGATGTGCAATCCATCGTGGCGCCCTCTCATCGTGGCGCTAGAGCCAACGAGATATGCATGAAGTTGGGGTGGTGTGGGAAACGCCTGTGGCTTGTGTGAGTCCCATGCCACTTTGGGCTGGTAGCCCTCACGAAAATTTTTCATGAGAGCTCATAAAATTTAATACGGATTCATGAGAATTGATGAGAGCTCATGAGGTTATGATGAATCTCATGGTTCTCATGGGAAAATCATGAACATTCATGAGGTTTTTGTGAAAATAAGTTTACAAGTAGTAAAGTGTGCATGTCAGCCGCGAAAGGAAATAAACATAAAAAAGCTTATTAAATCGATAAGGATCTTCAAGTTGAGTTTACAAAGGATAAAAAGCAACAATATAGAATATGTCATAGCGATCTGCAACAACTGTCTCGAGATGATGCATAGATAATTTGACTTTAAATTAGATGTTGAATGCAAGATGTTGAAAAAAGAGATATATTCAATCACAATTCAATATCTCATCGTAAGAACAGAACTGACTCTCTATTGCGAATACTGTATTACCATTGTGGACATGACGTGGTAATGATCAGGGGAAGGTGGAAAGACCAAGACTGTCTCAATATCTAAATGCCAGAAAAATATGTTCAGAAGTATGAAAGAGCAACTGTTAATTTATTAATGATATTTTTATGAGAAACTCATGAAAGTTGATGAGATATTTGATGAGAAAGTAGATGCAACAACAGCTCCGTCAGCTGATACTGTCGAAAAGAATCGAGTGCACAGCAACGTTAAGATGGAAATGAGTCCCTGCGGCAGTTCCTAATCTCATATGAGGTAAAATCACCATTGATAACATAAAAAACGCTTATCTGTTCCACTACAAATGAGACTTGGATGCGATGTGACAGATGAACGATTGTCTGAAACCATAAAAGGGAACAATTACTCAATTTTTGTATTGCATTCAGTTATTGCTTTCTGTCTGAATAACGACAATTTCAAATTTTGTAATATTCTTTGAAATATAGATAAATACCGTATTATCAGCATGGCAACCGCGGCAATAAGGAAGATATCTCCACCTCGCTTTTGAGTTGTAGGCAATTTTGACATATCAATCCGGATGAGATTATTTCGAATGAAAAAATGAGCCTGTGACAAATTTAGAATAAGTGAAAAGTTTTTGATTGAAGCACTTATTGTTTTCAGACAAGAATGATGACGAAGGGTATGATTCCAGGAATGATTGACTATAGTGACACTCTCGAGTGCTCTGTTGTTTCATTCTTTGGAAGACAATATGAGTCCCCTCCCTATCTCTCGCTCTCCCTCTCTCTCTCTCGCTCTCCCTCCTTCTCCTTCTCTCTCTCGCTCTCCCTCTCTCTCTCGCTCTCTCTCTCTCCCTCTCCATCTCGCTCTCGCTCTCCCTCCCTCCCTCTCGCTCTCTCGCTCTCGCTCTCCCTCCCTCCCTCTCTCTCTCTCTCTCTCCCCCTCTCTCTCTTTCTCTGTCTCCCTTCTCTCTCTCGCTCTCCCTCTCTCCCTCTCCATCTCGCTCTCGCTCTCCCTCTCTCCCTCTCCATCTCGCTCTCGCTCTCCCTCCCTCCCTCTCTCTCTCTCTCTCTCCCCCTCTCTCTCTTTCTCTGTCTCCCTTCTCTCTCTCGCTCTCCCTCTCTCCCTCTCCATCTCGCTCTAGCTCTCCCTCCCTCCCTCTCTCTCTCTCTCGCTCTCTCCCTCCCTCTTTCTCTCTCCCTCCCTCTCTCTCTCTCTCTCGCTCTCTCCCTCCCTCCCTCTCTCTCTCTCGCTCTCTCCCTCCCTCTCTCCCTCTCTCTCGCTCTCCCTCTCTCTCGCTCTCCCTCCTTCTCCTTCTCTCTCCCTCCTTCTCTCTCCCTCCCTCCCTCCCTCTCTCTCTCTCGCTCTCTCCCTCCCTCTCTCCCTCTCTCTCGCTCTCCCTCCTTCTCCTTCTCTCTCTCGCTCTCTCTCTGGCTCTTCCTCCTTCTCTCTCTCTCTCTCCCTCCCTCCCTCTCTCTCTCGCTCTCTCCCTCCCTCTCTCTCTCGCTCGCTCTCCCTCCCTCTCTCTCTCTCTTTCTCTGTCTCCCTTCTCTCTCACGCAGAGGTATTTTTTTCAGTTCGTGATTATGGGATATGAAAAAAGTAATAGACAATTTTTAGAATGTTGCAGCAAAATGGAGAGTTTTTTAGATCATTGTAGCATCTTGATTATGCTGCCTCGGATATCATTACGTGACATTGCCAGGTTTGATTGATGGACATGTACATCCTGTCATTCAGAGACGTTATCGTTCACCAGTGAATTGCAACGCGAGTGACTTGCTAATCAAAAAACTATTTCATTTATCAATTAAAAACTAGCAGCCAATCAAGACTCCTTAGCAAAAGTGGCGTACAACCTCGAAGTTGAAGGTAGAAGACGAAAGGGCTACCAAACAACGCTGACTCGACATCCTGCACAACAATATGAAGACCACAGGTGCCCATCCCGACCAAGCTCATGACCGAGTGAAGTGGAGTCAACGAACCACCGCAGCGGACCCGCCATGATGTGGGACAAACGCTCAGGAAGAAGAAGAGGAAGCAGCATACAAAGATAAACAATGCATTGCGGCCTATTGCCGCTTCCCACTTTCTACGTGTGCTTACCTTTATCTGTACAAAGTACATTGAGCGGCAACTTACCATTTCTTGCGGTAATTTAAGTGCTAGCTCACAACTGAATTCCAATTTGGCGCGGCTCTGTAACGCAAAACCAAATACTTGCAATTATCAGTGTTTAAGTAGGCAGCTAATGCCACATTCGTCCAGCCTATTCTATATGGAAAATTGATGAGGAAATAATCATATAAAATCAATCTTGCGAGCTTAAAATCTGTTAGTTTTATAATTCTAAATTCAAAGAATAATGGCACACTTTCTTAGCTGCACACAATAAATATTTTCAATAATACACAGATGTAAACAACAAATGCAAAATCATCATCGTAACAACGACAAGTCAAAATAATTTTTTCAATGTCCGTTCTAATCCGTTATAATTAATGGTTACACCACGAGTGATTACACGAGCGCGAATTTCATCGAGAGTGGTGTAATCGAATTGTCTCCACAGTTTTCTGCCAAACTGACATTACCTCCTCTATGTATGAGTTATGTGATTCATAGCTATCGGACCGCGTGACCAATGATTTCTAAAACCGTTTCTAGACTATCAACAGGCAGAAATTCATTGTCTAAATTTTGGTTTGTCATAGACTCATAACGCTCAATTTCTCCACGAGATTAGACAGAAATCCATGACTTAAGTAGGAAATATTCTTTGTCAACTTACCCGAATGTTCTCTGTCTCTTTGTTGTGTTTTCTAATCTTTTTGTATTTAACTTCATGATTAACTTTCAGTTGCTATGATGGAGAGAATGCAATACTATGTTGAAATTGTATGTTAATAGTACTAGAGCACGCATTTAAATGTTTTCTCTTTAGACATCGCAATCCAAGAACATCGCAATCTTCTGATTCAGTCACATGAGTAAATCGAAGCTTTTAATTGGTTCTTGATGCCCCAACTTAGTTCCCCCGGATGTGCCGCGACGTTGAGCCAATTTCCATTCTAGCGAACTTCAGATAAACAGTTTATTTCTATGGTCAAGGTGTAGAGTTTCTGCAATTACATAGAAATCGGTTCAATGTGCTTCATCACACCTGCAAAGAAGTCGTACTTGTCATACTTGTCACTCACAACTTTGGGAGCAAGTGAATTAGAGCGCGCTGGGCTGTGTCTTCTTACACCACTACTGCGCGACAATTATAGAATTTCGGATTTCCATGGTACTGCATGTTTAAGAGTCAACGCATCAGCTATAGTCCTGAGAGTTGCTTAGACACTCATGCACATTATAGTGGAAAACTCTTTCGGATTTGTTTGACCCAGTCAAAAGTTCCTGAAAACCTCTTGTTGAGAAACGCACGAAAAATCTTATTAACTGATAACAATTTTTGATGTTTGATGACTCTTTATGGCCTTGATTTTGAGTCCATGTTTCTATAAGATTTCAAGAAACTTTTGATGACGACAATTAGAGAAAAATGCTTGTGTGTTCCTATTGCATGTGCATGTGAAGATCCAGGCAGCTTTTTTTATATCATTTTCTCTAATTACAGCAATTTCATTCCGGAAAATCTCAACTAAATGCTATAATTACGGACGTGTTTGTCATGTGACATTGATATCTTCTAGGATCATTTTGTAATCTTCTTTAAACCAATTTTTGTAAACGGAGAGGTCTTTTAATATCTTTGCTTTTCTCAAAATAGGACAGTGATTTTCCTTTGTATGGAGCGGACGAAGAAAGCAAACTCATCTTACAAAGTCAATAACGGAATCGGAATTCACTGTCACACCGACAGAAACTCAGGAGGGATGCTCATCATTCAAAGAAGATTTTACAACAGAACCTGACTCTTTCATAACCGACATTGAAGAAAATATTGAGGTTGTCGATGAGAGGCGATGAATGGCGATATCGCCATCCGCTATTCATTCAAATTAACCGTCGAAAAGATCCAACAAAATGTAGATGTGATTGGAGATGCAAAATCAATACAGAGCAAACTGCAAAGTAAGTTTATAGGGAAGCATGAAATCAATGGTTGATTTCTGACAACAGCTATGATATTACTTCTTAGTCGGCGCTTATAAGCAGCTTTATTTGATATCACCACAGAATTAGATCGTTTAACCGTATCACTTTGCTAGAAGTGAAAACTGGTCCAAACAAATGGCACATGCAGGAACTTAATAAGTGGGCAAAAAGAAATTTCTAATACCTTGCAGAGATAGGAAAAATAGTCGTGCGTCGCTTGTGGATTGCTGTGAATTCCTTCAAAATGCTCCGATCGCCACGACTCCTTCAGATTCGAAGAATTCAGATCATTGCGCAAAAGTTTTCTCGTTAATGTTGGGCCCTCCGATCATTTTAAAAAAAGTTAGCAAGCGCATGAAAAAACGTTTACAAACTTCTCTGTAGAGCTTGACATCGTATGTGTCTCTTTGCTGTGTGATCCGGTTGATAACAGTCACTGAAACTTCGCACTATTTGGCGTGTTTAATGTTGAACTGGCTCATTGTTCGATTGCTATGGTATTTAGTCAGGAGATTGTGCCATTTCAGTAACACTGTTTGCTCCGATGCTTCCCTTCTAGTCAAACAGAAGAAGAGACGACCTGTCTAATTCTGTGGATATCGCAATTGACAACAGAATATTAGAAATATGGAATGGAAGGGACTGAATAGCTATGTCAAAACTATGAATCAGCGAACACTTACATAGCTATCCGCAGACATTTGGAAGACAAATACACAAATGAAGGTCCATTTCTATGGTCAGTAGAATGTTGATACAAAGTTGGTAGTTGACTTGACATAGAAATTAATTGATCTTGGCTAAAAAAGATGGCAGATTTGTCGCCACTAAAAATACATTAGAGTTGTGGAGTTTCCACACTTGAGATATATAAACACTTTGAAATAGAGTGTTTCAAAAAGAATTATCCGACCCGCAGCGCGGCACATATTTTCAAAAAATGACAATTTCTGGGCAAATTTCATTCACGAAATTCACAATTGTCCTATGTAAGCTCCGTGTAAGCTCAGCAAACATCCGGAGGATAGTTCATTCTATGCCATACGCATCAAATTCCACTTGCACTGTTCAAAACGAAGGTGATATAAAAAAGCGTCTTTGGTCTTCTTCAAAGGGAAGCGAAAGGTCAGATTATGCAATTGCTACAAAACTGACTTCTTGTCAGCTTCATCAAAACTATTTGACCACTTTTTAAGAATCTACAATTTTGCAAATTATTCCTTTGTTTATATAAGGGGTATTCGTTAACTTCGACGCGGTTTTCAGATAATTATTTCATAAGTTTCTAACGCCCTGAAGTTTTCCCCTATGAATGAAATATACTTCCCAGACTGTGTCTTTCGTATGTGACCCCTACTAGCGAAATAAAATGATCAGGTAGAATTTCTTTTAAACAAAAACAAGACACGTTGGCTTTGCTTTATTCACTATCATATTCCTGAGATTCAATTTCCGTCAGGAGAAGTTCACTATCTTCTGTGAAGGAATCACTAGAATCCTGCGGATCACAAATGCTGCACCTGCACCGATGCTGTGAGGTTTTGCATCGCCAAGACGGATGAATTTTTATGCCATTATTGTTGTCAATCTGATGAAGTCTGGCCGGAATCTCATGGATAAGTCGGACGCACAACTCCACGGAGACATTGTCCCACGCAGACTGAATCCTTTCTTTCCACTCATCATCAGACCCAGGTAATGGCCAATCATTGAAGACGACGTTAACCAGATGGCGCCATATTCGTTCAATTGGCCATAAGTCATCCATCTTTGAAGGGGCATACCATCCATGCTCCTTCTCACGAAGACGTATCCGAAAAAAGTTCGGAAAATGCTGCTCTTTCAACTTCACGCTTTCTTCAGCTTGTGTGGACGAGCCCAGTCATCTTCGAATATCATGGTGTTCCATTGAGGGAATAACTGCTTGAAGTTGTCCATGTTGTCCATCAGAAGAACTCTGTATGAATTGCCATCCACCGAGTGTGAGAGAAAAACAAGATTAGAGAGCCCATTGACCGACAGACCTCCCCAGACATGCCATCTTCTTGGCCTATAAGTAGTATAAAACTTATTAGATATCTAAAGGAATGAACATTTACAGAATTAAGCGGAAAATGATTTCATTATCTAGGAAATTTCATGAACTATATTATAATGCCGATATTCATGAAAAACGTGAGATCTTTGTTGTCTGAATTTTCAAACTTATATTTCAATTTTCATCGGCATGATTTTATGATGCACTGAATTTATGCTTTCTTGAATCTGAATAGCAATGTGGACCCACTTACACATTTTGAAGTTAATTAAAATCGTTTTCTTTGCAGGAATTTTGACGTTGTTTTCATGACACATCTCAAATTCAAATGATATAAAAATTTCAAAAGTTAAAGATTATTGTTTAATTTCACTTAATGGTCGCAATTACTTATGATTCTTTTGCAATTAATTCATGATCATTATCATCATCGTTATTTTATGGTTTTTAAGAAGAATAGACTCTGTGGCTAATGGTTGTGATTTCTAAAGAATAAACTGATTTACTTTGTATTACGTGATTTATGGTGGATATGATTTGAAGTCGTGATTCTCAATAGTTCAACTGGTTATATATTCAAAATTGCAATAGTGTTATTTCTCAAATGGATTATATAAAAATTTTCTCTGTTTTCAATTTCAATCGTTTGTAGTATGATAAACTTTATAAATGTTTAGGGAGAGCTGTTTCATATATGCATTGAATCTCCAATAAAATTGATTGATTCATTTATTCATTCCTTGATTATGATGCTTTTCTCTTATAGTGGTAGGTTCCTACATTCATAAGCCTGAGCATTACAATAATAGTAAACAATCCAATTAAGCAAAATCCAAGGTTGCTATGACACGGAGGATTGCTATCATGATCAGTCAAATCCGTGTACAGTTCTCCAAAAGTGTAAAATTTGCGTATCTCACATGTGGTAATGGGTCTCAACTCGAGTTCATTTAATAAAACAAAAGCTGTATACACAATGGACATTTAATTGATTCGGAGCTGCTACTCTGCCCTAATATACTTATTCTATGCACTGGGGGCCGACTCCCAGATTATTCCGCGGCAAGGATAAGGCTAAAGTACACTGTAAATCGCTCGATGCCAATCACATACAACGGATGCACAACAAGATATTTTTTGGTATATTTTTGCATCTATTTGTATGCTTTTTGTATGATTTAAGGCCTTTTGTCAATAATGATCGCTTGAAGGTTGCATGGCATTACTACTGTTTTGTAAGTAGTGATATAGTGACATTTAAGAGTCAAACTTACAATACTTAATTCGATTATAACACACGTAAGTCTAAGGCATTTCATAAATAATCAATAAGTATACAACCATCAACGTTTATGCATTATATAATGTTGAAATCAGGCATATTGTCATCGTTGCTACTTGTCTAATAACATTCACATCTCATAATGAATTTGTGATGATGTGATTTTATTTCACAGTAAATCGAGTCTAGATCAAATACTCTAAATAGCACGCTATCCGTAAGAGTACATATGACTGATATTACTGACAGAAGTTATTTGAAAGTAGTATATAATATATAAAATGTTTTTGCTAGATGACTTAAAACTCTACATACGAAAGGCATACGAATGAGGACGAATTTGCATCGGGCCTCGTATGTAAAACATACCAACAACTCGTATTACATCGTAAAACGGACATTTAACAGATAGAATGGTTCGTATCGCTACATAACAATCCCATACGAATGTAAGTGAGATCTCGTATGAAAAACATACCAGATCACTGTAAACATACGAAAATTTCGTATCAAATGTTAGTTTCAAATTGTATGTGAATTGTATGTCAGTATTCGTATATGTACATGTAAGTAATTTTCGTATCCAGTGATTTGCAGTATACACAAGTATATTTTGAGATACTTAAACGTTCACTTCAAGAGTAGCTCAAACTTTTACATTTGATACATTTGAAAACCCGGAGATGACTTTCAAGACGCCACAAACCTTAAAAACATGGCTGCAAACATTTTCAAAACTTTCATCGACAGATGTTTTGATATGTGTGGAGTGAAACTTTGAATACCGACATCGCAATTCATCATTAATTCAAATCAGACTCCGACAAGCAGGAGAGTACTCTTTCATGTCTCCGAAGCTCTTATACACATGGCTTGGAAACTTATCCAAAGTAAATGATTCAACTGTGCCTCCCATTGTATGCATAAACTGCAAAACTTTATGAATGAAACTTCATGCTCCGGTAGTAGAATCGTGTCCTCGAAAGCGCATCATACAACTTGTATTTGCAATGTCAACCAATTTCTGATTAGAAAACAGTTTCGTATTTCATTGTGTGTGTGTGTTTGAATGGTAAAATGTTGCTATGAACAGGATGACTATATATCAAAAGATTCAGTTTTCTGCGGTGTTTGTGTTATTGATGTCCAAAAAATATTTGATCACTTTTGCAAATGATTCCTCTGTATGCCAGGTTTAGCAAGGTATATAGGCTACTACCCATTTGGCACCCATTTATAAGTAGTATGAGACTTTATCAACTATCAAAATGAATGAATTTTTAATAACAGGCATCTTAATTTAGTGGAAGAAAACAAAAGTTATGTGCAATGAAATAGCAAAGCGAACAATGCGACAAGGAATTCAAATTGATGGAGAAATGCTAGAAGAGATAAATAAATACCAATATCTTGAAAAATGGCTAGCAGCAAATAACGAAATTGGCAGAGAAATAGATGACAATAAATACTGGTTGGAGAAGGTTCGGACAATACAGCAAGGTACTCAAACACAGGAACATCCCAATATGTCTGAAACGAAGGTTGTTTGATACGGTCACACTGCCATCAATGACGCATGGTGGAGAAACGGAACGAGAACATCAGAGAAAGAACGAGAATCATTGACATAACGAGTAAAATCAGAACGATGAAGGACAATGGGCAGGACACCTAGCCAGAATGAACAACAACAAATGGGCCAAGAAAGTAACGGAATGGACGCCACTAGAAAGACCAAGGTGAAGAGGAAGGCCAAGGAGAAGAGGAAGGCCAAGGAGAAGAGGAAGGCCAAGGTGAAGAGGAAGGCCAAGGAGAAGAGGAAGGCCAAGGAGAAGAGGAAGGCCAAGGCGAAGAGGAAGGCCAAGGTGAAGAGGAAGGCCAAGGAGAAGAGGAAGGCCAAGGTGAAGAGGAAGGCCAAGGTGAAGAGGAAGGCCAAGGAGAAGAGGAAGGCCAAGGTGAAGAGGAAGGCCAAGGTGAAGAGGAAGGCCAAGGAGAAGATGGACAGACGATATTGAGGAAAAGAGCGGAATCAACTGGATTCAGAAAGCGCAAGATCGAAGAAGATGGAGGAGAGAGTGGTGGCCATCTGCCTGCAGTGACACGAACGGCTGATGATGATGATGATTATCAAAGAAATTTCACGAAATTTGTAACGCAAGTCTCCATGGAAAATTTGAGTTCTTTTTCTTCTGATTCATGGCTAAAAATTGAAGTTTTCAATTCAATTTTCATCGCCTTGATTTTATGATTCACTTAATTTATGTTTAATTTCTTGAATGTGAATAGTAATGTAGAACCATTTATATCGATTAAAGTTAATTAGAAGAATTGCCTTTGATTATGTTATTTTGCTCTTTCAGTGGTAGGCAGCTTGATTCTAGTCATGATTGATATATTGCATTTCAGATCTCAGAACCGCAATAAGCTATGGTTTCGGACCTGACGGCCCTCAGCACTATAGCATATTGAGGTTCAGATATCTGAAATACAATATATCAATCATGCCTACATTTTGAAAAGCCGAAATTTCGTGTCATTTAGCGCCTAGTTAGTGCCTTTCTAGTGCCTCGAGTCACCAGTAGGCGGCACTAGGCACTATGTAACTGAACTGCAATATGCTACTATTGAACCGCAATATACACACGAAGCATATTGCTATCCAACATCATAGAATTCTAATTCAAATTTGGACTTAAATGGAATGATTAAAATGTTTTTCATATATCTACGTTCTTTATTCTGAACTGCAATATGCCAAACCGGCATTTGGTGGTTCAGTATTTTAACTAAGGAAGATATACGAACCTACACACAATGTACAAACTGCCATTATTCCTATATCATTGTACCATAGATTTAGAAATATAAGTAGACAATGAAGTAATACCGCAAAGCATTCACTACAATATTACATTGTTGCCTTCTTTTTCCCACATTGTACCATAGCTATATCACGCACAATATCGTGATCCTTGTCCAAGACGTTCTCAGATATTTCATTATTACCACACAACTCTAAGTTTAGATCTATATATAACATTATATTTCACTCTCGATGGCTTTGGCGGTCATAGAAATGATTGAAATGAGTTTGAAATGCATTATTACCCGGCATTGGAGGGTATATAATGCACCATTACATGCCCGCCAATTTCACATAGAATTCTCACCGTGCCATGAAGCGTCGTCCGTCACTCCAGCTTGAGAATTCACTAATGAATGAATTAGTAAACTGATATTTCAAATCATTTTTAGATAGAAATCTGAATTTCAAATCTATCCACATTTGCACACATTCATAGACTTTCAAACTTTTCAGGAATTAAAGTCAATTAAGAGAGTAAACTTTCATAGATTTCAATAAAAGTCAATCAAGGATTTCTTCATCTATCCGTTATCTGTGACTAACACTGATCAAGAATTTCAATATTCATAGACTTCTCAAGAGTTACATACAGTAGCATTATATCATGGATTTTGCGGGCAGTAATATCAGACATAGGCGAGGCTGAGTTAGCTGCTCTGCGAGGCTGCATCAATGTTGCAATGATGCTACATTATTTGTAGTTATTTGGTAGATAATGAATAGATATTTATATCGCTTTGTCATTAACTTTGATAGAGCTATAATTAAAACAGTCTCGAAATACGACAATCTACTTTTTCTTGATAATAACTATCTAAAACTGCTCATTCTGCTTGTTTCAAATTATTCCTTGCGCCTTCTGAAGAATTATCAAGCCTTTGAATTGATATATTTAGAACATCGTCCCCAAAATGAAGGCATTGATATGCTTTGAAGCTTGATGGAAACACGTAAGAAAAGTAAATTTCACAAGGCGGGAAATGTTTAAATAATTTTACATTGATTTCTGTCGCAAATGAAAAAGGAATTATTCAGGTATTCTAATAGAATGAAAGAGAATGAATATATCAAACACATTTTCTGTAGCAAATATTAACGCATTCGGAGATTTTGATCCACTGTCTTCCTTTTTCAAAATTACAGCAATCTAGTTCAAAATCCATTAGTTTCGCAGGGCTATACAAAGCCTCGAGGTTCAAAACTAATTCGAAAAAATCGAATTATTCCAATTTGTTTTCTTTGATTTACAACCTCTTCTCGTGATTATGTAATAGCGCTAAACTGTTGGATTCTCACATAAAATTGTTCTCATTAAAACAAGCCCGGAATCCTCTGAATATGGACCGGAGTTTTCATGTCTTTCTACTATGGTGCTTAAAGTCTATATAATCATTTGCTTGCATACTTTGCGTGACTTTGAATGACGAACTTATGGAGAAGATATGTTTCATCCATAGATATCCCACTTTTCGCTTTGTTTATGCTTGTGAAACAAGAACTGACAACTAAGCGGTTTGTTGAATGTAATTTCACCTGCTCGTAAGAATCAAATTACTGCAACACCCAAAAGCTGTGTGGAATCTTGCCGTTAGGCGATTGATTCATTATCAGTTATTAAAACAAAATGTTTCTGATACATATAAAGAAATTTTAATGACTATCTACAAAGTGGAAATACGAGTATCTGCAACCACTCGAAGCCGTAATAGGTACCGCTGTCATGAAATTGATAACAACAGCACCTCTAGAATAGAAGCTCACAATACACAATCGTGGCACAAAAATCTCATGCATTTTCACTACGATACACTTGTCAACGGCTGTATCATTGGGTTAGAATCATTCACATGAGCAATTCTGTACCATGTTGCTGTGAATGCCAAGGAATTTTGTGGACAGTATAATGAGACGAACGATAGATCCAATAGGTGCGGCTGATAGGACTCGAACCTGCGACCCCAGGTTATCTAGACCCGTCGCTCTGCCAACTGAGCTACGACCGATTACATGCGACCTTGTCAATTGTCAGGATCAGGCCGTCCATCACATCTGTTGTCACGGCAATTATCATCAACGAATGAATATTTCCTCACATTTGTCACTGCCGATATTAAGACCAGTAGAAATTTAAGCTTATCCAAAGAAATGGACAATTTTGTTTGTCAAACCATTTTTCGTTATTTTCAAGTTATTGGTTGGGGAAAAGTCAAGATAAATATCAATGTTGATTGTACATTTATAACAAAGACATTAGAAATTGACTGTGATGTGACTAAAAGGAAAAGAGATTAAAGAAGGAGGAAATGAAACGATTCATTCCCTGTTCCTCTTTCTTTAATACTTTTTCTTTTTAGTCGCATCACAATCATTGTCTTCGCTATTTATAAAATGTAGCCCAATACTATCTGTCTCATCCTCGCATTTCTGTTCCTCTTCTCTTACTCTTATTTATTTCTTACTCATGTTATGCATGAAAAGGCGCATCTGTGGTGTGAAGTTGGTGGAGAAACGAAAAATGGCGGAGATGAGGGAGGAAGTAGAATTGAAGAAAACGGTGACACAGGAAGTAGTGGAAAAGAGACTGAGGTGGGCAGGGCATGTGGTAAGGATAGGAGACGAAAGGGTAGTCAGAGAAGTGGGAGAGATGGATGACACGATGACAAGAAGGGGACAGACAAGGATTCGCTGGAAGGACTATATCAAGAGAGACCTGGAACACACAGAAGAAGAGATGGATGACACGATGACAAGAAGAAGGGGACGACCAAGAATTCGGTGGAAGGATTGTATCAAGAGAGACCTGGAACACACAGAACAAGACATGGATGACACGATGACAAGAAGAAGGGGACGGCCAAGGATTCGGTGGAAGGATTGTATCAAGAGAGACCTGGAACACACAGAAGAAGAGATGGATGACACGATGACAAGAAGAAGGGGACGGACAAGGATTCGGTGGAAGGACTGTTTCAAGAGAGACCTGGAACAAACAGGAGAAGAGATGGATGACACGATGACAAGAGGAAGGGGACGGCCAAGGATTCGCTGGAAGGACTGCATCAAGAGAGACCTGGAACACACAGAAGAAGAGATGGATGACACGATGACAAGAAGAAGGGGACGGACAAGAATTCGGTGGAAAGACTGTTTCAAGAGAGACCTGGAACACACAGAAGAAGAGATGGATGACACAATGACAAGAAGAAGGAGACGGCCAAGGATTCGCCGGAAAGACTGCATCAAGAGAGACCTGGAACACACAGAAGAAGAGATGGATGACTCGATGACAAGAAGAAGGCGACGGCCAAGGAGTCGGTGGAAGGACTGTATCAAGAGAGACCCGGAACACACAGAAGAAGAGATGGATGACACGATGACAAGAAGAAGGGGACGGCCAAAGATTCGGTGGAAGGACTGTATCAAGAGAGACCTGGAACACACAGAAGAAGAGATGGATGACACGATGACAAGAAGAAGGGGACGGCCAAGGATTTGTTGGAAGGATTGTATCAAGAGAGACCTGGAACACACAGAAGAAGAGACTGGATGACACGATGACAAGAAGAAGGGGACGGACAAGGATTCGGTGGAAGGATTGTATCAAGAGAGACCTGGAACACACAGGAGAAGAGATGGATGACACGATGACAAGAAGAAGGGGACGGCCAAGGATTCGGTGGAAGGACTGTATCAAGGGTGGACCTCGAACACACAGAAGAAGAGATGGATGACACGATGACAAGAAGAAGGCGACGGCCAAGGATTCGGTGGAAGGATTGTATCAAGAGAGACCTGGAACACAAGAAGAGATGGATGACACGATGACAAGAAGAAGGGGACGGTTAAGGATTCGGTGGAAGGATTGTATTAAGAGAGACCTGGAACACACAGAAGAAGACATGGATGACACGATGACAAGAAGAAGGCGACGGCCAGGGATTCGGTGGAAGGATTGTATCAAGAGAGACCTGGAACACACAGAAGAAGAGATGGATGACATGATGACAAGAAGAAGGGGACGGTTAAGGATTCGGTGGAAGGACTGTATCAAGAGAGACCTGGAACACACAGAAGAAGAGATGGATGACACGATGACAAGAAGAAGGGGACGGCCAAAGATTCGCTGGAAGGACTGCATCAAGAGAGACCTGGAACACACAGAAGAAGAGATGGATGACACGATGACAAGAAGAAGGGGACGGCCAAGGATTCGGTGGAAGGACTGTATCAAGAGAGACCTGGAACACACAGAAGAAGAGATGGATGACACGATGACAAGAAGAAGGCGACGGCCAAGGATTCGGTGGAAGGACTGCATCAAGAGAGACCTGGAACACACAGAAGAAGAGATGGATGACACGATGACAAGAAGAAGGGGACGGACAATGATTCGGTGGAAGGATTGTATCAAGAGAGACCTGGGACACATAGAAGAAGAGATGGATGACACGATGACAAGAAGAAGGGGACGGACAATGATTCGGTGGAAGGATTGTATCAAGAGAGACCTAGGACACATAGAAGAAGAGATGGATGACACGATGACAAGAAGAAGGGGACGGCCAAGGATTCGGTGGAAGGATTGTATCAAGAGAGACCTGGAACACACAGAACAAGACATGGATGACACGATGACAAGAAGAAGGGGACGGCCAAGGATTCGGTTGAAGGACTGCATCAAGAGAGACCTGGAACACACAGAAGAAGAGATGGATGACACGATGACAAGAAGAAGGGGACGGCCAAGGATTCGGTGGAAGGACTGCATCAAGAGAGACCTGGAACACACAGAAGAAGAGATGGATGACACGATGACAAGAAGAAGGGGACGGCCAAGGATTCGCTGGAAGGACTGATCAAGAGAGACCTGGAACACACAGAAGAAGAGATGGATGACACGATGACAAGAAGAAGGAGACGGCCAAGGAGTCGCTGGAAGGATTGTATCAAGAGAGACCTGGAACACAAAGAAAAAGAGATGGATTACTCGATGACAAGAAGAAGGAGACGGCCAAGGAGTCGCTGGAAGGACTGCATCAAGAGAGATCTGGAACACACAGGAGAAGAGATGGATGACACGATGACAAGAAGAAGGCGACGGCCAAGGAGTCGGTGGAAGGACTGCATCAAGAGAGACCTGTAACACACAGAAGAAGAGATGGATGACTCGATGACAAGAAGAAGGCGACGGCCAAGGATTCGGTGGAAGGACTGCATCAAGAGAGACCTGGAACACGCAGAAGAAGAGATGGATGACACGATGACAAGAAGAAGGCGACGGCCAAGGATTCGTTGGAAGGATTGTATCAAGAGAGACCTGGAACACAAGAAGAGATGGATGACACGATGACAAGAAGAAGGGGACGGCCAGGGAGTCGGTGGAAGGATTGTATCAAGAGAGACCTGGAACACACAGAAGAAGAGATGGATGACATGATGACAAGAAGAAGGGGACGGTTAAGGATTCGGTGGAAGGACTGCATCAAGAGAGACCTGGAACACACAGAAGAAGAGATGGATGACACGATGACAAGAAGAAGGGTACGGCCAAGGATTCGCTGGAAGGACTGCATCAAGAGAGACCTGGAACACACAGAAGAAGAGATGGATGACACGATGACAAGAAGAAGGGTACGGCCAAGGATTCGCTGGAAGGACTGCATCAAGAGAGACCTGGAACACACAGAACAAGACATGGATGACACGATGACAAGAAGAAGGGGACGGCCAAGGATTCGGTGGAAGGACTGTATCAAGAGAGACCTGGAACACGCAGAAGAAGAGATGGATGACACGATGACAAGAAGAAGGCGACGGCCAAGGATTCGGTGGAAGGACTGCATCAAGAGAGACCTGGAACACACAGAAGAAGAGATGGATGACACGATGACAAGAAGAAGGGGACGGACAATGATTCGGTGGAAGGACTGTATCAAGAGAGACCTGGGACACATAGAAGAAGAGATGGATGACACGATGACAAGAAGAAGGGGACGGACAATATTTCGGTGGAAGGATTGTATCAAGAGAGACCTGGGACACATAGAAGAAGAGATGGATGACACGATGACAAGAAGAAGGGGACGGCCAAGGATTCGGTGGAAGGATTGTATCAAGAGAGACCTGGAACACACAGAACAAGACATGGATGACACGATGACAAGAAGAAGGGGACGGCCAAGGATTCGGTGGAAGGACTGCATCAAGAGAGACCTGGAACACACAGAAGAAGAGATGGATGACACGATGACAAGAAGAAGGGGACGGCCAAGGATTCGCTGGAAGGACTGCATCAAGAGAGACCTGGAACACACAGAAGAAGAGATGGATGACACGATGACAAGAAGAAGGGGACGGCCAAAGATTCGCTGGAAGGACTGATCAAGAGAGACCTGGAACACACAGAAGAAGAGATGGATGACACGATGACAAGAAGAAGGGGACGGCCAAGGAGTCGCTGGAAGGATTGTATCAAGAGAGACCTGGAACACACAGGAGAAGAGATGGATGACACGATGACAAGAAGAAGGCGACGGCCAAGGATTCGGTGGAAGGACTGCATCAAGAGAGACCTGGAGCACACAGAAAAAGACATGGATGACACGATGACAAGAAGAAGGGGACGGCCAGGGAGTCGGTGGAAGGATTGTATCAAGAGAGACCTGGAACACACAGAAGAAGAGATGGATGACATGATGACAAGAAGAAGGGGACGGTTAAGGATTCGGTGGAAGGACTGTATCAAGAGAGAACTGGAACACACAGAAGAAGAGACTGGATGACACGATGACAAGAAGAAGGGGACGGCCAAAGATTCGCTGGAAGGACTGCATCAAGAGAGACCTGGAACACACAGAAGAAGAGATGGATGACACGATGACAAGAAGAAGGCGACGGCCAAGGATTCGCTGGAAGGACTGCATCAAGAGAGACCTGGAACACACAGAACAAGACATGGATGACACGATGACAAGAAGAAGGGTACGGCCAAGGACTCGGTGGAAGGACTGTATCAAGAGAGACCTGGAACACACAGAAGAAGAGATGGATGACACGATGACAAGAAGAAGGCGACGGCCAAGGATTCGGTGGAAGGACTGCATCAAGAGAGACCTGGAACACACAGAACAAGACATGGATGACACGATGACAAGAAGAAGGGGACGGACAATGATTCGGTGGAAGGATTGTATCAAGAGAGACCTGGGACACATAGAAGAAGAGATGGATGACACGATGACAAGAAGAAGGGGACGGACAATGATTCGGTGGAAGGATTGTATCAAGAGAGACCTGGGACACATAGAAGAAGAGATGGATGACACGATGACAAGAAGAAGGGGACGGCCAAGGAGTCGCTTGAAGGATTGTATCAAGAGAGACCTGGAACACACAGAACAAGACATGGATGACACGATGACAAGAAGAAGGGGACGGCCAAGGATTCGGTGGAAGGACTGCATCAAGAGAGACCTGGAACACACAGAAGAAGAGATGGATGACACGATGACAAGAAGAAGGGGACGGTTAAGGATTCGGTGGAAGGACTGCATCAAGAGAGACCTGGAACACACAGAAGAAGAGATGGATGACACGATGACAAGAAGAAGGGGACGGCCAAGGATTCGCTGGAAGGACTGATCAAGAGAGACCTGGAACACACAGAAGAAGAGATGGATGACACGATGACAAGAAGAAGGGGACGGCCAAGGAGTCGCTTGAAGGATTGTATCAAGAGAGACCTGGAACACACAGGAGAAGAGATGGATGGCACGATGACAAGAAGAAGGCGACGGCCAAGGAGTCGGTGGAAGGACTGCATCAAGAGAGACCTGGAACACACAGAACAAGACATGGATGACACGATGACAAGAAGAAGGCGACAGCCAAAGATTCGGTGGAAGGACTGTATCAAGAGAGACCCGGAACACACAGAAGAAGAGATGGATGACACGATGACAAGAAGAAGGGGACGGCCAACGATTCGGTGGAAGGATTGTATCAAGAGAGACCTGGAACACGCAGAAGAAGACATGGATGACACGATGACAAGAAGAAGGGGACGGACAAGGAGTCGGTGGAAGGACTGTATCAAGAGAGACCTGTAACACACAGAAGAAGAGATGGATGACACGATGACAAGAAGAAGGCGACGGCCAAGGTTTCGGTGGAAGAACTGTATCAAGAGAGACCTGGAACACACAGAAGAAGAGATGTATGACACGATGACAAAAAGAAGGGGACGGCCAAGGATTCGGTGGAAGGACTGCATCAAGAGAGACCTGGAACACACAGAAGAAGAGACTGGAGGACTTGGAAGGAGAAGGCGAAGGAGAGATTGAAATGGTAGCAAATTGTCAAGGACGTGTCAACGTGTGTGATGGAGAAGACATAAAGTTGATGTTGATTATGAATTATCATTTTTATGTGTATGACATTACCTTCTACCTCTTTCAAGGAGAATGAGGTTTCCTTGGCATTGTACTAAAAATAAGCGAGTCGATCCTTCTCTTTATTTGCCTTCGTAAAGTAAATAAATTCAATAAATTAAGTAAAGTTCAATAAAATTGAGTCGGCAAAAACCACGGCGCTTCGTGTCACAGACACATCAAAGGAAGAGGCCGTGCAGTCATCAATACAACTTATTATATAGCAATGAGACCGTGTTGATACCGTTAGAAGTTTGGTAGTTCGTGCTTGCGGTTCATAGCGGCTCTTAATCTGTCAAGTTGACGAGCTTCAGTAATTCGGCAGTCAACGGCATTTGTCCATCTTGTCCAAGATATCTATGGTCAGGTCGTTTATTGACGGAGCATGTTCATAAAGAGCATTTTTTTGTTCTTATTAGTGATAACTGGTGTTCTTCATACCGATTAGTGAACGAGCGGTTAGTTTTGACCGATGTCGAAATCGCCACACAATAAGCAGGTAAATTTATGGACTAAAAACCGGTCGGAGCAAGAATACTTGTTAGGTAGCTTTCTGCAGATGAAACAATCTTCGTGTTTTCTGTTTTGTTTTTTAGTGTTTATTTTTTTATTTTTTTGCTGTTTTGTTTTTAGTGAAAGTTGTAATGAAACCCCTTATGTAATGTGAATTTTGAATTTTGTGCATGCAAATGTCGTCCTTTTATGCCTGACGATGGTCTTCTACTGAAGATCGAAATTAATTGCTTTGCATGAATTTACAATTGACATCAGTATTTATCTTGACTCCTCGCAACCGCTAACTTGAAAATATGCATAGTGAAGATATTCGCAAAATCATTCTTCGTTAGTTTAGGCGCTCGATTCGGAGTGCAGGTGGTAGATCCCTTTCCATGAACCAATATCAGCAGCACGGGTTTCGGCCATCTTGTCGCATTTTTGCGGTAGTCCGCTCATTCGAGACTTTTAGTTTTTGTGCATCCTCAAAGCTTCCTCACAAATCTTTGGATCTGATCCTCTGAAGGGTCACGCTAGTAGACAGGAAGGCTGATCAAATTGTAAAATTTCCCGAGCTGTTGAGGGTTCAACGCAATATCAATAAGATGTATCTGCAGTCATAGGGAGCGCAAACCATTATAGGTAGCAAATATCAATATTATTTCCGTTATCAGAGGTTTTCGCTCGTAAAAGATTAATGTCGATATAAAGTACTATCATACACTGTAATTCGCTGGATACGAAAATTACATACAAACATAGACCAAATTCACATAGAATTTGAAACTAACATTTGATGCGAGATTCTCGTGTATTTACAGAGATCTGGTATGCTTTTCATACGAAGACTCACTTACTTTCGTGTGTAATCGGTATGTAGCGATGCGAACCATTCCATGTGTGATTGGCTGTTTTGCGATGAAATACGAGTAGTTGGTATGTTTTATATACGAAGCCACATGCAAATTCGTAAAACTTCGCATGAGTTTCGTATGTACAGTTTTAAGTCATCTAGCAAAAAAGATTTTATATATTACGTACTACTATCAAATAACTTCTGTCAGTAATATCAGTCATATTCACTCTTATGGATAGCGTGGTATTTAGAGTATTTGATCTAGACTCGATTTACTGCGAAACCTCTTGAAGACGGCTTAACAGATTTTGTCATTCTCTCAAGTTCCAAGGACGAGCTGTGCTCGTCCCATCTAACAATACACCAACTGCCGAGTTGATTTCATTCCCAAACTTCACCAAGTGCCGAGGACGAGCTGTGCTCGTCCCATATTCATTCCTAAATGACAAACTTAAACAGAATGTTGTATGCGAAAGTAAGATACTGTCTACAAATCTATCAATTATTTAGAAATTGCATGTCATAAATTTGACATTATTTTTCTGAATTGTTTTAATTTTGTTTATATGGCACATCCATATGTGTACATTTGTACTACATTTTGAATTTTACAGTTTTTCTTTATTGAGACTTGTCTACTATGCTTGACAGCGATTTCCATTGTGATAACGAAATAAACATATTCTATTCTATATTCTATTCTGAATATACCGGTATCTAAACAAACGCATATTGATATAAGTTGTACATAACTATCAATTATAACTTTAGCCTAATTGGGACTACTTGTTCTATATTTAATTTCATACTAAATAATGTCTTATCGACAGCTAGCTTTTCAACGATATAGGAATGAAAATACAGGGTGACTCAAAAGTCTTAATCGGGTTTCAAATTGAGATTTCTCTGTAAGTATTTGCACTACAAACTCAATTTTTCGTTTATACTGTAGAGGAAGAACCAGAATTTCCAAAGAGACTTGCATTTTTACAATATATGCTGGAAGTGAGCTCCGTTAACTTCATTACAAAGAATGACTCTTTTTTGAAAGTTTTCAAAAGTCTTGTTGATCGTGACTTTCGTCACGGACTGGACTGCAATCTTCACTCGCAGTTCTTCGTTGTCTGTTGGCCTATTCTTGTACACCATCTCCTTGATATGACCCCACAAAAAATAATCAAGAGGCGTCAAATCTGGGCTCCTAGCTGGCCAGTGGATGGGACCGTTCCTGCCAATCCATCGATTAGGGAATTGGATGTTGAGAAATTCTCTCACATTCAGACCCCAATGAGGAGGAGCGCCATCTTGTTGGAAGACTGTCGTGGAAAATCTTCGTAGTCTCTTCAGTTCATGAAGGAAATAATCCCTCAGCATCTCGAGATAGGAGTCTTTCGTCACCGTTGTTTCAAAGAAGTAAGGTCCGATGATCCGGTCGCAAAACATGGCCGCCCAGACCACCAAGCCTTTCGACTTGAGGAATCTCGTCACATAAATGTGGATTCCCATAGTCCCAAATCACACAGTTGTGACTGTTAATTTTGCCATTCAGATGAAAGATGGCCTCGTCAGAAAAACATGGCTTGTGGATGAAGCTGGGATCATCACATAGCCGTCTAATTTCTTCACAAAACTGAAGCTTTGGTTCATAGTCGTCTGGCAACAGTTCATGAACACGGGAAATGTGAAATGATTTCATGCCAATTATTCGCTTCAGAGTACGTCGAACAGTCTCGCGTGGCACCGACGATCTTGGATTGTTCTCAAACTCCTCTTTCACACGTAAAACATCATCCTCATCAAGTGATGGGCGACCACTTCGCTCAGCATCTTGGACAGAACCCGTCTCAGTAAATTTCTTAAACACAAGTCGGAATGTGCTTTCAGAAGGTGGCTTTGATGTGAAATTTCTTTGCCACTCCCGTCGGGCGGTAGTTACGGACTCATGCTTAGCCATAAGCAACACAACGTTGATCCGATCTTGCACAGATAACATCACTGGTTTCTATGATAGAAGAGTGAATATCAGCAGCTATTAAGTACTAAACGGTTTCCGAAATCAGTCTTTTCACAGATATCTATGCCTATGCTTCAATTCAACGACATTTTGACGTCATGCATAACTATTGAGCTAATGTAGAAGTTCGATAATTATCATAAGTACCAATCACACATTAATGGAAATGGATAGCTTAGCATTCTTCTTTGTTGTTCTTCTTCATTATGCCTTCGTATTAACTTTCCGCCACTATTTCAATGGACGCATGTGCATTAAGTCTTGTTCACACTTAGCAGGTCACTTGATCAATCAAATTTAATGATGAAGTATTAGCATGTGGTTGTAGTCAATGAGAAACAAATCGTAAGCGGACAATGTTTCATACCATTTGATAAAGTGGTTGACCTCCATAAAATGAATGAGCAAGTAGTTCGACCTATAACTTGATTTTTTTCACAAATTGCGATATGTTACTAAAATTCTGGTTCTTCCTCTACAGTATAAACGAAAAATTAAGGTTGTAGTGGAAATACTTACTGAGAAATCTTGACTTGAAACCCGATTAAGACTTTTGAGTCACCCTGTATATTTCACGTGTTTCAGATCAAAACCAAAAAGTTGTATTTTATATCAGCTCAGTATATATTCTGAATATATACAGAAACAATACGAAACATTACCTCATAGGAAAATAACCTGTTGGACTCAGTACGTGTACAACTACCATTTCATGAATTATCGTCTTCATCGATCAGGCAATGAGCCTCCCATTCACCAAAGCAGGGAGAGGCACATAGGGCAGGGTCACCACTACAGTCGGGACAGTAGAAAACAGTTTCGCGTCTAATTCCTTTCTTCCTCCAAACTCTGCATTTTTTTGTTGGCCTTGGTCGATTTTCTCGAGCTGCCAATCGCTTCGGATTGTGAACAGTATGCGGTTTCAGGATTCGTTGGCGTGCACCAGTTGGACCAATCACACGTCCTTCTCCTATTTTCAATACAAACTCAGTTATTAAGTCATTCAAAAATAAGAGATAGACCTTCGAGCCTCCTGACTTGGAATACACAATCCATGCATTGTAGCTTAATATTTGAATGAAATGAAATCCAAGCTTTTGAAACCATTTGAAGGATTTTCTTTCCAGTTTATAAGGATGCATCGCTGAATCTCGATTATCTACACCACCCATTCCTTTAGAATACAAAGAACTGGTAACAGATTTTGAATATATTTCCAGTCCACCTCCTTTGACACGACGAGAAACTTCATTTGTCGATGCACTGTTTGCTGTGTCTATAAAATGAATGATTTTCTTTCCCGAAGCTTTTTTGTCAGTCGCTTTGACAATAAGGACATTTTCATTACGAAAAAACGCTGAACTTTTCAATGGCACGTCGAAATCTCTAATTAGAGCAGGAGCACCTCGATTTGGTCGCAGAGTTCCAATCATGGATGTTGATCGATTCAGCAGAAATTGCGCTAATCTCAACGATGAAAAATAATTGTCAATATGTACAGTGTACCCTCTGTCGAGTAATCCCATCATTAATTCCACAACAACTTTTTCACTGAACGATAAATTGTGTCAGTCAGTCACATCACCGGCTATTTGCCGATTTTCCGTTGCATTAGTGCAAACCAAAAACTTATATATATATCCGCTTGTGGTTTCGCAAAGACACATTGTCAAGATTCCATATCGAGCCCTTTTCGTAGGGATATACCTTCGCAACATTGAACGACCTTTCCATTTCATTAGGCTTTCATCCACAGAAACTCGACGATCTGGAGTGTATACATGTTGATTGATAGAGTTAATGATAGCAATGAAATCACGTATTCTGCACATGGGATCGTCAGGTTTCACAGCATTTGGATCACTGAATCGAAGAAACTTCAGGATTTGCATGAAGCGGTCTCTGGATAGACACTCTAGTTTCTGGAAGAACTCAGACTTGTAGATAACATCTTGTGACCAGTAGTGTTTCATTTCTGGTTTCCGATTGATTGCCATGATGAAAAGAATTCCAATAACCTTCTTGATCTCAACAATAGTGCATACTTTCCATTTTCCACGGAGATTTGGGTAAATCTCCGTCAGGACAGATGATTTCAAGACTTTTGTCCAATTCGTATTCAGCTTTTAGATTGGTACAATCAACGATGTATCTAAGAAGTTCGTCAGTGAAGAATAGATCGATGAAAAAGCTAACGTTCGCACTGTCCTCCGGTAAGTTGATATCACTGTTTAATCCGTGTACACCAGTGAAAGATGGAAATCCGTCGAAATGATCACTATCAGGCTGAACTTGATGCCATAAATTATCCGTATCAGGTGAGCTGTTGTGACTTGCATCTACGAGTTCGTCTTTAGAAGATTCGCAAGTATCATCTTCAGAGGAATCGTCGGTAGACAGGCTCAATCTTGCCTCTGATGTGATTTTACGTCGTCGCATTGTCAACACGAAAAATAAAATGAGTGAAATATCATACAGTTGAACTAGATAGTGCATCAAACGTTTAATGACGATTTTGAAATTTCAAAACTTTAACCTATATTCAGACCAAATATCAATGACGTGTAGATCAACTCTTATTTGAATTAACATAGATATTGAACATCAGGACAGTAAAGTACAAATGATATGTTTATAGTAGTGTTAATACATTCTTGATAATAAATGATACGATAAGTAGTGTTAATACATTCTTGTCTATATTAATTTTACTATGTTTTTGAGAAGGTAAACGAATACTAGTAAAAGACTTCCGTAAATATATTATCATCTTACATGTATTGATGTATTAATGTAATTGTATCTGTACTATTTCAAATAAAATTTAATGTAATAATTTAATGCAATTTTGGCAGCAATGAATTTGTTTTTAACTCGTGTTTTCAGAGTTTTTATGAGGGACGAGCAGTGCTCGTCCTCGGCACTTGTGACAATGTTCAATTTAATTAACTCGGTAGCTGAAAGAAAATCACAGGGACGAGCAGTGCTCGTCCTCCGTCCTAAAGAGGTTAATGCCGTATGTCATCGTTCCTACTTGTCCAATAACATTAACATCTCACAATTAGCTCAACTCCATGAACTAAGTTGATAAACATCATTTCAAAAAAACGATAGTTTTCGAGCCACCATGTTGACTTATATATCTCAAACATAACTATATTTGCTTTCATGAATTAAATTATGTTTTTATTTCGGATTGATAATATGCTAAATTTCAAATTAACATAATGCATAATTGTTGATGGTTGAAAACTTATTGATCATTCATGAAATGTCATAGACTTACATGCATTAAAATCGAATTCAGCACTGAAAGTTTGACTCTTGAATGTCATTATCTCACTACTTACAAAACGGTAGCAAGTAACATACAACATTAGTGTGACCTTTATTGACCTTAAATCATGTGAAAAGCATACAAATAGATGCAAAATTATACCAAAAAGTATTTTGGTATGCATCCTTCGTATCGAGCGATTTGCAGTGTAGAGTATATTAGGTGGAGTAGCCACAAATCAACCATTGCTTACATACTTCCCTTATATGCGTACTTTGGTCTCATGTATCCTAAGCGGAGTCATTTTCATCTCAATCATCATTCAATCCTCTTCATTTCACAGATAAGATTCCTTCAACTCCACCTAAATTATTTATACAGAAATATTTGCGTGCTGTCGCGGCAGTGAAAACATTCGAGCTAATAATAAAGTTTGAATTATCAAACGTAGTGTTTTCTGAATATCTGCCTACGCATGGCTGAAAATTAATATGTCTGCAAAGTTTCCATCCCATGTAATTTTTGTTTATTAAAAGTGTCGTGTTGACTATGCCGAAGAAAGAAGGAACGGAATTCTTAAGAAATGCAATGATTTGAGAAAGCGCGTCTTTCTCGGATGATTGACGTTCTGAAACTCAATTGGAATTTAAAATGAGAAGACTGAGTGTGGTTATATTCTATGGTTCGCACCAGGAGGATGCTAAAATAATCATAATAATAACAGAATGATAAATGTAACACTCTTTCCTTGTTAAATGCAATGACAGAATCGTGACATCTGTTTAGACGGCGGGCTCAGCTCATCAATTGAAACGTTTGAAGTTGGATAGGGATTTCAAAAAGGTCAGTGTCACTTAAATATTTGTCAACAGAATACTAATGGTATGAATCGGAATACTGATGCAAATGCTTAAATGCACTCGTTGACGATTTTGTTTCGAATAATTCAAATGATCATGGCGCTGGTAACTCAGAAATTCGACATTTCGCTCTGTTCATGTAGGTGGGGTTAGAAGAATGACTTCAGACTGAAACCAAGACAAGCCAAGACTGATATTTAATTCTCCCCCGACGGAGAGGGGTAATAGAATACCCTGGTGTCTTTAACATTCAATTTTTATTGTTTGCTCAATGATTTGTCCCCAAAAATGTTACATGTTTAAATATCTCATTTTTATGAATTGATATAAAGATTTTTATAAATACTTTTTCAATTTCACTTTTTCTTTGCATCAAGTATAACACTCAACTGTAGGTAGATAACAAAAAGCATTAGAGCTTGCACAGGAATATCAAATCAGACTCGACAAAAGGCATAACCGATAGATGTCACGTGTTCGTGACATTTCGCTGGCGAGCAGCAGCGCCAACACCACAGAATTAGATTGTAGCAAAGAGACACAGACGATGTCAAGTTCTACAGAGAAGTTTGTGAACGTTTTTTCATGCGCCTGCTAACTTTTATAATAATGATCGGAGGTCCCAACATTATCGAGGAAAATTTTGCGCAATGATCTGAATTCTTCGAATCTGAAGGAATCGTGGCGATCGGAGCATTTTGAAGGAATTCACAGCAATCCGCAAGCGACGCACGAGTTTTTCTATCTCTGTAAGGCACTAAAAATTTCTTTTTGTGAAGTCGCATAACAGTGAAACATAGATTGATTAGTCAGGTAGAAAAATCTACCATTCGTCACTTGCAACAGAAGTGCAGCATAATGCAGACAGCTGAGAAAGGGTGAGAAATTTGTCATGGCTATAGATATTTACAAATTTGAATTTTCAAGCACGTTTATATGATGAAAAGTTATAGTCTTCCGGCACTTTATTCACATTCTGTGCCATAATGAAGTCAAACAAACAACTGAAGAAAATAAATGACATTGGATGAAATTGCCAATTTCATTGCCGAGGATGAAATTTGAGTGAGGATATCGTTATTTTGCCGCCGATCGATGATACTGCAACAAAATCGGACGAAGACAGTTAGATTTTGGATAACGAGGAATTTCCATCTATCAGTCATCTACCTTGCGGAATATTGAACACAGAAATTGAAATTTTTCATGATATTGACCATGATTTTCATCCTCCAGAATCCGACGCTACTGATCCTTCTACGACAAAACCACGCAAAAAGACTTCGCAGTTGGAATAACTCAGACTACTCGTCGTAATTTCAGTAGGTGACATGCCACGCTCAATTACGCGTAATTCAAGCGTAAACTACGCGTAATTACACATGACCATAAAACATCCGTGGCTATGCGTGACATTGCTACAACATCTGTCGACAGTCCTGTTATACACTGTAAATCATAGCCTAAGGGTAAAATTTACCTGCGAAAACTGACCCTAAAAATGTCACTGATAAAAGGCTTAAGAAGGCAACAATATCAGCGAAAATATCGCAGATGTATTATAGCGCATTTTTGCAGGTTTTATCACCTCGCTCATGTTTCTTCGCGATTCAGATTCAAGTTATATCTAATCTTATTGTCCAAATTTATCAGTACTATGTATTACTTAATTTCGTACTCACGCCAAAAATTGTATTTACCCGCTAGATATTGCTAAATAAAATATACATGTAGTTGTAAATGAACTTTGTTACTGAAGTAAGATGCAAGATCTGCAGCAATTGTCCCATGTAATTAGTTGAATAGAACATAAATTGGAACGCGTAAATCTTTATTGACGACGAATGTTAAAAGCTACACAATTTCTTGAGGTCATACATGGGGCCAGACGGCCTACTGGAAAATTGAGCAAGTCCATCATTCCATCGTGGCAGGAGTAACATGTCTTCGTCAGGATGTAAAGCTATTTGCGTTGAGAAGGGAAGAAACACCCAAAATGAAGCTGCTACACTCGCTATACGTTACATCATCAAAACTTGATAACAAAATAAGCTTAGAAAGAAACGTCTTCAAAATTGCACACTCCATACGTGATTTTGTAAGTTGAATTTCTCAATAAATGGTTACAAAACATAATTATCAAAATATTATTGGAAAAAATCTAGACTTCAAAATTGTGCACTCTGTATGACATCAACACTGAATTTCTTAAGAAGTGGATACAAAACTTAATAACAAAAAAGCTTAGAAAAGAGTCCAAACTTCAAAATTGTACACGCTAAACATGATATCGACATGGAATTTCTTAAAAAGTGGTCACAAAACTTAATAACAAAATAAGCTTGCTAATGATATAGAAATCAAAATTGTACACTGAACAAGATATTATATGTACAATTTCTTAAAAATAACTTAAGAAATGAATTTCTTACATGAGAATAATATTGAAAATTCTAAATTTTTTAAATTGTACACTCTTTGCACGACATTGACATTGAATCTCTAAAAAAAGTGGTTGCAGAACTTTTGTTGTTTAACTTATTAACAAAATAAGCTTAGAAAAATAATCAAAACTATAAATTTGTACATTGCAAGTTGTACGTTCAATGTCTTAAAAAGCCATTACAAAAGATTGGTAGTTTAATAACGCAATAACAGCATACAGTATGAATCTAAAAATTTGAGGAGTTAAAGTGGGGGGGGGGGTCGTCCATTTACATAAAAGATTTTACCAAATTCTTAATGTTTGGTGACTTGAACGACCGTCGCAAGCCAACCAGTCCTTCCAAACATTCCAGAACACTCTCTTGTTCGGCCGAATAATTTAGATTGAAACATAGGTACGAACCAACAAGCACTGAGACAGTTTCTGTGAAATTGGCCGCAGATATCTTAACCCCATTGACGAAGACATTGAGCTCCGGACTTGTCGGGATTCCACCAATGAATGTCGATTCCTGAAAATGATGTATACTTAGACACATGTATGTACGCATAATAAAAGCATATATGCATGTATATATAGAAAAATTTGAATAAATGTATAATGATGTATTTTTATGATAATAACTGAGGTTTATCACGGGATTTGTGTCTATATACGGGATTTACCTGTCGCCGGGTCTCCAGGATTCATTTTCAATAGGCACCAATGTTCATAGCATAAAATAGCAATTAAGATCAGCTGCAAAATTTTGTAATTATGACAAAGGTTATTGCAATTATTTTTTAGCGTATTTCATGAAAAAGCGGAATTAATGGAATAACTAAGCAGAATGAAGACCTATGTCAAATCACTGAAATGTAATCTTGAAGTCTAATTATATACCTGTGTAAAACTTATAGCGTCCTTAAAATGAAGATATGGCTATGGGACATATTATTTTGTAACTGTCTGAAAATTGAAATCTATGCGATCATGTAACCCTAGGTTTAATTGCTTCGTATGATATATGAGAATCGATTGATGCATTGCAGTATGACTACTATTACTGGCTGCAAATTCCACTAGGTCTATAAAATGAATAACTGAAACAAATAATAGGCTATGTGTAGGTAATAGTGATTACGGTCAACCGCGGTTAACGATCGGTTACAGTTAATAAAAATCCCATGGTTACGATTAAGGCCTCAGCCACACTGCGAGCTTTTCCAAGCTTTTCCGAGCAAAGCGTTTTGGAGCTTTTATGAAGTCATCATTGTAACTGTTGTAGGTGGCCACACTTCGACCAAAGCAAACCAGAGCGATTATAGCTTGCGGACATGCGTTTGCTCGAGACGCTCGCGTTTGCCTTGCTTTCAGTGTGGCTGAGGCCAAAAGGTGTCACGGCTACGGTCGATTACGGCTAAAGCGTTTACCATCTACGGTTCATCAGGTTGCGTTATTGCGATTCGCAATCACCTCATCAGTTACTATAGTATATTATAATTTGATTCGAGAGACAAATTAATAAAATAACTGTTGTATATTGTGTTATCATACTGATCATCTCATCGGAAAGCGTATGAGAATCTCTCATTGTCATTCCTTATCAATAGGCTTATCACTTCTTAGTTACACATGGTGTAACAAAGAACACCTTTTGGCCTCAGCCACACTGAAAGCAAGGCAAACGCGAGCGTCTCGAGCAAACACATGTCCGCAAGCTATAATCGCTCTGGTTTGCTTTGCTCGCAGTGTGGCCACCTACAACAGCTACAATGATGACTTCATAAAAGCTCCAAAACACTTTGCTCGGAAAAGCTTGGAAAAGCTCGCAGTGTGGCTGAGGCCTTAATCGTAACCGTGGGATTTTTATTAACTGTAACCGATCGTTAACCGCGGTTGACCGTAATCACTATTACCTACACATGCCTATATATAGACCATATCATAGCAGTAACAAAGTGCATAGCAAACTGCAAACTACATGCAATATAAATGTATCGTAATCATCCGTAGTATCATCGCGATGAGACTGCCAGGGTTGTTGTGGGTATAGGGATTCTGTGGGGATTCTGAAGATTTTTGACATTCACTAGAAACAGTTGGAACTGACATCATATCACACAATGTTGAATTGCAAAGTATCACGTAGCCTACCCATCTCACCACTTAAAATGCATGAAATATCAATGATGATCATTTTCGCATTAGTAACACACGTTCAATAATTTTGAATGACTTATAGTGATAGTTCCAGGTGTGTCACGGACGTCTGAAGTGAAAGAATTCTGCAAGTCTCCTTTAATGCAGAGCCGAATGGAGACTTACAAATATTTGCTCTAATAGTACAAATAGCTGATAAAATTATTTGTGATATAATTAAGCTTGCGTGATAAATGCGATTAATCATCATTAACCTAGATTTTAAACTAATTACGATATAGAAGACCTGTTGGGTCTAACCCACAAAGCAAGACACATGAAAATGTTGAATGATTTTCATCGGATACATGAACAGTGTGATAAAGATTTCTCACACCAAATCATTCAACTGTAAGCCATCTACTCGCATTGCAGTCATAGTTATAATGAAAGCTCAGATTTTTCACTTGTCCACGACTTGTCAGAACTTTCATTTTCATCTGATAGCCTAAGCATCCTTAACTGTACACTTGAGTGTACCTCAATAAATGGTTCATTGTGCTGCATTTCATCACCATACACAAATGGGTCAACATCCTCCCAATTCTTGTGCAATAATTCGATGACATGAGTGGTCGAGAATATCAGGATGATTTTCGTCGAAGTCTTTATTTATAATACAGATTGTTTCATAAAAAATGGATCACCCTTAAACATCGCCTTAACTTCAACTTTGTCTAACTCCGCCAAACTTGAACGAAATTTTCTCTGAAATTTGGAAGATATGTCAGTTGTGCTTACTAATATCATTGTTGGAAATTTCAAGCATGAATATTGAGTTGTTTTCCTGTTATAGATAAAAAAGTAGTAGATAATTTGATCTTCATTTAGCAATGTTACACAAAATCATACCTCACTCTTATAAAATTACATTTGTTTCCTTTGTTATGTAATATGTTGTTCTACAAGCCAAAAGCTATCAAGCAAAACAAAAATAAAGAAAATCGGTCAATCAGAGCCAGTATAGCACCATTATTCATCAACAATAATGTAACTGCTACATGTGATTAACTGGACTTCATGTTCCATAGCTTCCTGACTTCGTTGCGGTGGTGTTGGCAGCACTCCTGATTGCTTTCAGCTAGAAATCTATCTCTTACCGGTTGAAAACAATACAAAACACAAATGAACAATAACGAGATCGCATTCACAAAAGGCAAAGTGTCAGCCTTGCTAGAACTAGGGTTTTCTTTGCGAGCTACAAGCAATCGACTAAATGTCCCTTACACAAATGTGCATCGATGGCATAATGATGATTTTCGACTCAGTCGTAAAGAGTGCTCTGTCCGTCCACGCAAAACATCCAAACGTAGAGACCGCCTAATTTTGAGATTTGTTAAAGTTGATCCAAGTCTCTCGTTAACTGAGATGGCTGCACTAGACTCGTCTATTTCTAAGTCCACTTTTCGTAGAAGACTTATTGAGTCGAATTTCAAGAGCTGTAAGAGGCCCTCTCAGATCGAATTATCAGATCAGCATACAAAAAGACGTCTCAGATGGGCAATGAGTCATTGTCACTGGCGAAATCAATGGGATCGGGTTGTCTGGTCTGATGAGGCATCAGTCCGTCTGAAGGATAGTGATGGTCAATTGAGATTATGGATAAAATCTGATCAGGAAATTCCGAGACATTTACATCGTCCCCGGGTACAAGGTGGTGCGATTCTACTGATTTGGGCTGGCATTTGGACCAATGGCCGCTCTGAACTTCACATACAGCAAGGAACCATGAATTCTGAACTCTATGTGAATGTTTTAAGAATGAACATTGGCCAAATGACAGATCAGCTTGGTGATCCATCGACTTGGTTATTTATGGATGATAATGCTACGTGTCACAGGAGTAGTAGAGTCAACTTATGCAAGTCTCAATTAGGGCTTAGGACATTATCTTGGCCAGCTCGTTCTCCTGATCTGAATCCCATAGAAAATGTATGGAGTATTCTAAAACGTAACGTTCGTCGTTCACTGCTACCTACAGATGGCGTATCACAACTTACGTCACTGTTAAAAAGAGAGTGGAGAAAGTTAGATCAGTCAAAAATCAACGATATCATCGAATCAATGCCTAGACGAATTGGTAATGTCATTGACAATAAGGGTAGGGCCACAAAATATTAGCTTCTTAAGAACCGTTACTGTATCATAGCTTATCAGATTATATAAGGACATTTAAATATATTAGGGACATGAAATAACATGAAAAATGCTTTCTGTATCATACTTATGTTTTATTTAGTCAAATTTTAGGATGATCCACTTTTTATGAAACGGACTGTAGTAGGTTAGATTGATTCAAAGTTTTTTCCTTCACCACGTGTAGGCCTATATAGTCGATTTCTACTGCGAAGCAATTCTAGACTTGAGATGCATAAAGGCCAAACTCGCTTTGACATTTTACTTCTTTATCGGCATTAATGGAGATAGAATTATCAATGATTGCTACATTAATTCAATTAACGAATATTAAATGGGAATATTCACACATATGAACATGGCATGATCCACTGAGCAATAAACGATGGCTATAATGCACATTGGTAGACTGCAAACATCTAGTGAAGAATTTTTGACATGTTACTTTTTTGTGATAGAGTGACCATTTTGAAGTACTGGCAGTGTAGCAACATATGAATATTTTTAAATTATGTTCAACCCTGTCTTTGTATGTTGATGAACTTCCTATTATTTGAAAATAGCACCACTACAAGCAATCAAACAAACGAAAAATCCTCACATTAGTAACCCCATATACCAACTTACAGGACAGCCCAGGATTATATTGTCACAAATGGAACACGTGAGACTCGTATATAATCTATCAAAACAGCCAAATACATGCACTTAAAATTATTTGCAGTAAAAATCGGGTCTTCACGAAAAGCAGCTGACTAAAAATAGTGTGGGGACATTAAGGTCCTTCAGGACTTAAACTAACAGTTAAAATGTCAATAGATGCTCGTATATTGATAAATATTCATGCTTGCTTTTGTGAAACATGTTGTACTTAATCACGATTGTCTACAGCGAGGAATTTAAGTATAGTTCTTTTGAAATGGGTGTGTGAATATTTCATGAGAATGCTTTGGCATAACATGTATACATGATGTAATGTAAGCTTAGCTTTGATTTTACGTGATGTAGACTGGTTGCTTAGCCCTCAGAGACCTGAGCTTTTTCACAGCGAAATATTAGTGACCACCTGCGAACCTATCATCGGCCCTCTCATGAGCCATTTGGCTCTACAAAGCCACTGAACAACAGATAAAGTAATATTAATAATTAATAGAAAGACTCATTGACATCAATTATAATTGGAACCAATTAATTGATTAACCCTCAGAGACCTGAGCTTTTTCACACCCTCTGAGACCTGAGGGGGGTCCAGTGGACCCCTTTAACATATTCTTAGTTTACCTGCTTAAATCGATATCAAAACATTAGGAAAGTTGATTTTAAGTAAAACAATGATGTTTGCGTGTAGCAGGTCGGTATAACGAATCCCTTGAGTGACTTTCAGCCTTCTCAGTAAACACGTGCGAAAATATGGTGTTTTTGTAAGTCAACCACATTTAGTACAGCATCATTTGTACTAGGAGGCGGCTTTACGATATTTTGTGTCACCATAAAGCCTCAGATAGTTGATTTTGATGAAATTGATTTAATTCATGCAGCTAATCCTTTCCATTTGTACATTCCTTCAAATTTATCCAAAGCTATCAGAAAAAGACCTAAAATGAGTCAGAATTGCTGTACTTCTAGAACCAAAAACAGCTGTGGAGATCTCAAACTTATCATTACTGCTGTGAAAAGTTTGTCATCAATCAGTTTTTGGTGCTCAACTATGAATATAATGATAGCTTTCATTTCGGACATCGATTTATGTCGAGTTGTTCATATAGGCCAACCAGTCACGCGAGATCATGTGCGAAAGCAAAATATTCACATTTTGCGATCTTCCAACACATTGCACATCTACGAGCATGATGCAAACAATGAATAAATGACTTTCACTCTTTATACACCATCGTGGACATGTTCGAAATCATTTTTCATCTAATTACAAAAATTTTGTGATGGAATTTCTACACCCTCTGAGACCTGAGGGGGGGTCCAGTGGACCCCCTTGGCCTATCTGGCATACTTCAACTGATTCAATTGAAATGAAATAACACATGCAGATTCACTGTCAGAAATGATGATTTTGTATGGGCTTGAGTGGTTGATATATCGTCAGCGTAAAAAATGAAATAGAAAAATAGCGTACTATGCAATGCTCGAGTGTTGTGCAGAACTAAGTACATACTCGTATTAATATTTCATCCCAACATTTTAATAAGGCCATGTTTCCTTGTCCATTGTCTACATGTGTATTTGTTGAATTTTTATACAAATGTATCTCCTTTAAGGGAGCAGTAATGCAAAAATTGTACCCTTAAAATAATCCTGCAAAATGTCGTCATACTATTAAACAGAGACATTTCGAGATAGAATTGCGTTTACGGTAAACTACGTTATGGCAGTTTTATGGAAAAAGGAAAAAGAGTGTCATGTCTCATGAATCATTAAAGAATTAAGAGCGGAATGAGAAGAACCTATGTAAACTGCATGTGTAAGCTGGCAGCAGACGACAAAAACTTGCGAATCAGTAGAGATAGATAAAGAACATTTATCTGCTAATGCAACCAAATGATTCAAGCAAATGTCAATTTGTGAGTCAAATACGTGTGCATTGAACAAGCATCTAGTTAAATTTTTTGTACAATAATTTCTACGTGGCATGTCAGAATCAAGGCTCAAATATGATAGAAAATGGGCTACTACAATTTTAAAGAGCAATAGGCCTATACCGAAGATAGAAAAGAAAAGTCATAAAAGTTACAACACGCAGTCGGTGACTCTCTTCAAGGACTCCCATTCCGCATCTCTGGAGTCAAATACGGCCTTCGGATCGTTGAATTATGTGCAGAAGTTCCACCGACATGGAGATATTGGATATCTAGCAGCCCAACTCGCGCTCTTAAAGCTGTGTGAAGAGTGTGCACGTGTCGGTCTTCAAATTAACGCTAGAAAGACCAAGGTCCTACACCTTGGTTTCAACAACACTCCATCACTTTCTCTTACTTCCGGAGAGACGATTTCTGTATGTAAGGACTTTAAGTACCACGGCAGCCGCATCATGTCACCGGCCTCCATCTTTCACGAGAGAAAATGCTTGGCCTGGCGAGCATCTCACCTTTGAAGAAGATTTTCAACTCCACTCACCGAGATCGTCTGAAAGTGCGAATATTTCAATCAATCGTAGAACCCATACTCCTCTACGGTTTAGAAGCAGTTCCAGCTACCGACACAAGAAGGCGGGTCATGGATGCTGCTCATAGGTCTCTTCTCCGCAACGCTCTGGGCATACACTACCCGCAGAAAATCTCGAATAAAGTGCTATTGGTGCGAACTGGTGTTGCCCCTCTGAGTGTCACCTTGCGGCAACGTCTGATTGGCCACTACCCGCAGGAAATCCCGAATAAAGTGCTATTGGCGCGAACTGGTGTTGCCCCTCTGAATGTCACCTTGCGGTAACGTCTGATTGGCCACTGCCTGCGAAGCTTCGGCAGAGGTAACAAAATTCCGCTTTCCTTGGTCCTCCTGAATCAACCCTCTGAGCATTTTCGAAGAGGACAAGGCCGGACTCAGACCTTAATTGACTGCTTCAAGTCAGACCTACAGGCTCTCAATCTCACTTTTCAGTCTGCTGTTTGTTGTCCTGCAACTTTCCGTCAGCGCGTGCGCGCAAGGTTGTAACCTTTCGTTAATATATATACGAACAGGAGGAACATATTAATCAGGAGCCTATCCTGTGAGGGCGTGGGGATTCTGTGGGGACACCCACAGGTTTTTCTGTGGGTATGGGGTGGGGCGAGGATTCAAATATCAATCCCCACGGCAACCCTGGAGACTGCTCTTGCGAGCAAGAGAAGATCGCTGCTGATGCAACTCTCGCGGGTGTGAACAACAAAAATGTGGGGGAAAGAGAATAGAATTCAAGATGGCAAACAAAATAGTGAAAATACACATGCCTCATTGTGAAATTTCATGACTTAATATAGCTTTCTAGTTTGATTCACTTAGAAATCAGTCTCAGACTGCATTATGTGAAAAATGCCTTGACCGTGCATTATGAAAGGTAAGAAGATCTGGGAATAGGCCAAGTGTTTAATAGAAAAACACAAAAATACAAATGGGGTATACTCCCTGATCATATTGACCGGTGGTCAAAGAAATACGTATCGTAGTTTTTTGTATATTTGTATTTTTCTAATAAGCACTTGGCCTATTCCCAAATCTTCTTACCTAACAGACTGCGATGACTAAAATTATACTTCCATTGCTATGAGGACACAAATGTATAAAAATAGTTTGGCTATATCACTAATTGCGTCTTACTTTACTTGCCTAGTAACTGAACAGCGCGAAATTGGCCTGCTTCTCTTGGTTTTCTCTCAGTCTGCCCCTGCACTTTGTTTCTTCTCCTTCAATCGCACTCACGTCCACAATTAAGATGCAGCTAAAACTGATGCTCGAGAAAGGCTTTACACCAGTTGACTTGCGTGTAAGACAATACCACGAAGGTCATTCTTCCTTAACACCTTTGTCGCTTACTGCAGCGATAATTTATTGCAAGGTCAATATTTAGAAGCGATACGTGTCTGCAAGGACTGGGTATCTGTTAACTTTTGATTTATAATGACATCCTCCTTCGGCATCAGTGCACATGCAGGTCACTGTCCAATTTCCGATGAGCTAGTGAGTAACTTGTTGCCAGTAACATGCACTACCGAATAAAACAGCTGACTTGAACAATCAGCATCACTTAAAACTCTACCTAACTGATGTAATTTGAAATGCATGGCTACGCAAGTATAGTGCATAATTCATGATCAGAGGGACCAAGATCGTATCCAAGGATCCACAATTGGCGATCTGTAATTTTTAGCCGCTTACACAGCATAATCCTGACATTTTACTCGATCAACTAATGAGACAAAAGCAACCTCTTTCCTTCCTCCATATATATGCACTAGATCACGTATGCAGAATGTATAGGAATAGATCATTGATAATGTTGTATAAACTATGGATCTGATTTCTTGCTGAAACATCTACCTACCTTCCATTTGTAGAAATATGTTCAGCCAAATGTATCAATAAACTATGTGCATTCCGCAATTCTGTATGACATACAGGACAGACAACCATCATAAGCTTTGATCCTCCCTTGAAAGTGTTATGCTTTTCAAACATCAGTGAAATGATTTAATATATAAACAAATATACCATGTGATAAGATTATACAAGACAATTTCTGTTATAAGGCAAAATATCCATTAAATCATCTTTAATCACATTTCTGTACCCAGCTGATATATTTTTTCAATAAGTCTACAATGGGAAAACACTGAAAAAAATGACGTTTTCGCACATATTTGAGGGTAGTGCCTTCTATAATGTGAGAAAACCAGCGAAAATAGATTTTCGCACATACCTTTTAGCCTTTTATACACCTTAGAATTTACAGTGTATAGACTTTGCGTCTCATGTGTCTGCATGTATCAGAGGCTAAACAATGTGATAGGACCTCAATTTCATGCTCAGGGAAGACAGAACATGCTTAGCGGTTCATCCGCGGTTCAAGCGGCAGCGCAGACAACCGTAGACGACGCGCAAAGTATAAACGCTCGCCCGCGCGTATTCATAAACATTCCCATGTTTTAACAGCATCAGATCAAGTGACTTCTGACTCTCAGTCCAGCGCGTATGTACGCGGGTAGAAGAATAGAATGTCCCTAACCACGGATGTTTTGGCGTGTTCCGTGATTACGCGTGACATGTCACCTAGTGTTCTTCCGCCGCCGAGATGCGAAAAGTGCAATGAAGCCTTACATCATAAATGCTTCAAACTGTATCATACTCAGTAACAGACAACATGTCGCAGATAAATTCACGAATTATCGATAAAGTAGATTACATATCTACATAAACACTGTATGTTTAATTTCGGAGCATTTAAATGTTGTTTTCATATTGCAATATTGAATACTAGACAACTATTCAACCTGGACGTGAATTGCTAAATAAGAATGATAAAAGTAAATGTAGCTAAGTACAGTGTAGCTTTTTGCCACAGTAAAAATTGACTTAAATTTTTCAGTAATTATCTTTCTTGGCTCATATCCACTATTTAACATATTGATGGACCTACATGTAAATGAACATGATAACAGCTAAATCTAAAACAAATTCCGGCACTGAAGGGTTAAACAATCTAATTCTGTTTCTATCCCAGCACAGAAGTTCACCTGTGTTACAGTTTTCTCACAGCATGTTTGAAAGATTGAGTAAGTACAAATACGCATTGTGACGAATATCCTGTTTTTCAAATTCGCACCGATGTGGTTGGGGATGTTGACCATTAGCTGACTACACCATTAGAATCCAAACTTTGATTTGAAACTCAAATCTTGATTTAAATGTAATCAGCAACTTAAAATGGAAGCATAAATGTGTTGCCATACCTTTTTGATGAACTTAAGGAAACTATTGGAGACATTATTCCAAGTCATTCGAACTTCTGGACAAATTAACTGTCTGCTGAAAAGTTTGACATAGTCAACAAGAGCTCAAATTGTCTTATTCTGAAAGAAGGTATTTGAATTATGGTTCCCGAATTGAATTTACTGTAAAGGATCTCACAAAAGACACGCTCAAACATATTTTTGAACGAAGTTGGAGTTCAACCAAATATTTGTTGACATTCATTGCCACTGAAAAGCACAAAGTCACGCCCAGCACACTATAAACTGTATCACAAATATATGTTTCCTCTCAACGAACAGCAAAAGCTCATAAACTGTCTGAACAGCAGCTAATTCTCGCACTTCACTAATCATACTATCCGCACTTCGCGTCACATTCATTGAGGAACTTTTGAAACTATTGCAGATTATCTTCAAAAGCAACGTATTGACCTAAGTGAAAGACTGCTTATTTCTGAAACTACATGTACACTGTAAACCGTTGACTGACAGTTGACAGACATTTATCCTACAAAATCTATTTTGTCGGTCATTGTTGGTTCTTGTAGGATGATTGCCACTGAACACCTACAACATCTGACAAAAAGCGACAAAATGAATAGCAATGAATTATAACTTAAATTTTATCAAAAATATAGGTAATTATGTCAAAATAAATTATGGTTTTGCCACACAATATTACAGATTGCCCAAAAGTCAAGCAATCACTAATCGAAAAAATCATTCAATATTCAACAGTTTTTGTTTAGTTTTTTTGCATACAAAGAATCTGTTTCGATGTCGGTGGAGAACCTACAAATTCGTCGGATATCGCAGGATATTGGAGATGACAATCGTCAGTTGATTTGTCAGTAATTTTGTAGGATAATTGTCGGTCTACGGTTTACAGTGTAGAGGTCCAAATTCAAAACAAAATACATTAAATAAAAGCTCGTATCATGAACAGTCAGAATATCGTCATTGTTTTGATATTCAAGGTCATTGTGGAGGTCAAAAATAGGATTTTTCTACTTTTGTTACAATAGTTGCTTTGAATTTTTGAATTTCGGAGCTTTGATAGAGTGTTTGTCTTGTAGGAGGAGGAGTTTGAAATGTTTCTTGTCAATATCTGATGACATCTGCTGCGTTTTTATTCTTCCAATATCTTTTCACAATGAATTGATGCTCCAGCTAATGTTAGATGACGAACCATTATCTTCTACAATCAAGACAAGCGCCATTTATTGACTGAACGAACTGTATTCATCGGTTTACGTCATGTTGATTAAAAGTGTGGGCGTTAACAAATGGGAATTATGAAATGGACATAATGATTGCATAGTGAGTGTATAGTGACTTTATTGTCACCCTGTATGTGTTATAAGTACTTTATAAGTACCAGTACTGAGTACTTACATGTGTTATAAGTACTTTACAAGTACAATGTACTAGTACCAAGTACCTATGTGTCTTATAAGTACAAGCACGTACAAGTACTGGTATTGGAACCTAAAAAAGGAAAACATTCATTTATTAAAACCAAATCTTCAAGTCAAGGTATTCCTTAACTAGGTTGCGGGATTTCCATTGCCTACTGAGTCTCGGAAAAAAATTCCGGTTGAAATCCGGTTGATCCAGGAAATCACTTGCATTTCAAGTCTCACAGGCTTCCAACTAGCAGACATGAATGAAATATTGCATCAGAATGACTGTAAACAATTATCAAGGAAGAAAAATTATTATCATAAAAACAAGCAAAAATTTTCTAGTTATAAATCACGGGGCCATAACTGGACTCGGAGCCATATCAGACCCTGATCTAATTTCATTTATTTGAAAAGAGGGCTAGCTATGAATTGAAAAAATTTGTGAGTAGCCCTGGATACGTTCGAAGTCTGCATTAGCCAATAGCAACGGCCTTCGGTATTTCCTGGGGTTCCGTACTGGGACCATTACTGGCATTATTGGCAGCCTGACACCAACATTTTATTCAACGATTGTTGTAAAATATGCTGACGACATAGCCACTGCTGACGACATCTGTGTGCCTACTTACAAAAACGAGTTTTACAAAAGTAATGTGATATGACAATGTTTTGCTGTGGGAAAAGAATATCAATGTTCAAAAATCTAATTGTATGTATTTTTGCAAAATGAGTGACAGTACACATTGTATTATTCCAGATTGTGAATTTGTACAAAAGGAACATATTCTTGGTATTATATGGTCGAATGATCCTCGTTGGCAAATACATTTTGAGCATCTTGCCAAGCTCTTTGCTCTAAGATTGCATTGCATTAGAATAAAGAAAAGTTTTTTCAGCAAACCTGATTTGATTTATGTGTATAATTGTCTGTTGAGATAACTTCTTGAGTATTGTACTCTACTTTTTGTTGGTGTGCCGAAATGTCTTTCACATGACTTTGAAAAGTTACAGCGGCGAGCACATAAAATAATGTGGTATAGATGTGAATCGCCATGTTTGGAGAAGCTTAACATCAGGAGACTCAAGTTATCAAAGAGCTTTTTTGACAAACCATTTTTAGTGCACTGAGGCAGCGACTGCGTCGCGAAACGTTTGCCATGTAAATATTCTTAATAACTAGTTTTTATTAAAGCCGTTACTAAAGGGAGTGCCGTATTATTTTCTCATCCTCATCACGATCTTATTCATTCCAAATGTGTTGTCATCTGTGCGGAAACCAGGCGGGAGGTGGAGAAGAGGTTGGAACTATGGAGGAAGGCGCTGGAGGACAGAAGCATGCGAGTGAGTAGGATGAACGCGGAGTACCTTTCTGTGGGCGGAGAAGGTGTACAAGAAGGTGAAGTGAAGGTACAAGGACAGGATGTGAAGAATGCGAGGGAGTTCAGCTAGGCTCAACGATTCAAGAAGACGGAGGAACGGAAAGAGAGGTAGAAAAGAGAATATCGGCAAGATGGAACAACTGGAGAATGTGACGGCAGTGCTCGAAGATCGGAGAGTACCAAGTACGATGAAGGGAAAGCTCCACAAGGCAATTGTAAGACCGGCGATGCTATACGGTATAGAGACGGTAGGGATCACGAAATGATTGGAAAAGAAGCTAGAGGTGGCGAAGATGAAGATGTTGATGCTCTTGTGCGCTTTGACTTGGCTAGATAAGGTTAGAAATGAAGTCATCAGGAAGAAGGTGAAGATTGGTGAGCTGGGCGCGAAGATGAAAGAAGGAAGACTGCGATGGTTTGGTGACGTACAGAGACGGAATGAGAGTGATGGATATGAAGGTCGGGAGGAGGAAGGCCAAGGAGAAGATGATGTGATTGCGGACCTGAAAGCCGAGGACGCCCGAAACAAATGGAGGAGAATCCGCATCGGCGACCCCACACCAGTGGGATAAAAGCCAGGAGAAGAAGAAGTTTTGATGAAATGTAATTTCCTGATAAGACTTAAAACGGACAAGAAATAGCCAAAGACAGCACTTAACGGAAGTGTAATCAACTATCATCCACTCTTCTTCTCCGTCTGTAAAACAAAAAGAAGTGTTCAAAGAATTCTTTGCTGCACAGCGGATGATGCTCACTAAGTTTAGGAGAGATTTATCTCATGGTGGTAATTTGATTACAAGATGTTCAAGAAAATCCCTTCCACAATTTTCCACTCGGATACTCAGATAATGAAAGCAGAGAGACTCACACTTATTACATGCCAAATTCTAAACTCTTTATCGTATCCACAAATCTGTCTCGTATTCACAAAGTTTACGAGAATAAATGTCATTGAAGTCTGTCTGTAGAGTGCTCAGGGCATCCTGCTTGCTAAATCGGTAAACAAAATAATCCACTAATGTAACTTTGATAGATGAAAGTGGAATGGGCGAAAATATTGATATGTGGAAGATTAATTGTCACTTCGAATGTCCATTAGACACAATTAAAAAGTCTATTAGAAATTTTTCACACACTGTACTTTAAAGTCTGCTACTATTTCATGTCAAAATCAATGATGGTGTTAAGAAATTATATTAGGTCAGGCTAACTGTTGCTTTGTCACCTCCCGGCGAGAATGCTGGTTTATGAAAATATGACCAGCTAAAATGGGGAGATATAATTGAGTTTCTAATCTAAAACAATATCTTTCTGATACCTCTGACATTCATTTTCAAGTTATATCAGTTACGCAAACAGCATATTAATTTTGTCGTGGAGAGAGAAAATCTATCCTTTGAGAGCTAGTTCTCATATTTTAAGTGTGTTCTATAAAGAACGGATCACAGAAGAATTCGTGAAAATTGTTGGCTATTAGGTGTAATACGCGTGGGAAGCAATTATTAAGCAAGTAATTCCTAGTGTGTTTATGTAACAGTTAGAGGAGGATTTCATGTGATTAGCCGGGATAGGAGAGACGACTAACCAATAAATTTCCCAGGGGCAAAATTGGTTAGTCGTCACGAGATATCGTTGCTGATCACATGTAAAGTATACCAGATTATTACATAGTTGTAGAATCGTATTTCAAAATCCCTTCTATATCTGATAAAATTTGTTCCCAGGGAAACTCTTGATAGAGAGGGATTCTATCGCCGATATCTATGGTCCTAATAATCTGGCATACTTTATAACGGATGGAGGATAGCTATGCGATTCTCTGACATAGCTCGTGAAATTATTTGATATATCCCTCGGGCTAAAGCCGTCGGGATTCATCAAATAATTTCCCTCTCTATATCCCAGAGAATCGCATAGCCATCCTCTATCCATTACAAAATCATCGTTCTCAGACTTTTATTTGTAGATATCTCATTAGATATCTACCTGATCTGACTTATCCATGCTAATCTTCATCCAGTTGTCTTGGTAACGCTATGTTTTTGGCATGAATCTACGGACACGTACATTTTTCAAAACCTTCTAAATTTTTTTGCTATTAAGAAATATCGACAAATTTATAATCATCTGAAAGAGAATTTCAGATGATCTATCATTTGAATGTTGTTGAATTAATTGCATTTGAAATTGGTGGTTCCTAGAGGCCCATCAACCCGAAAGTCCCAAATTTTCTTTGACTTGTTTTGACAAGCGCATAAATCAATTTGAAGCATTCTCCTTGTGATATTCAAAACCATCACAAGATTGGCTTTCAGAAAATATATAGTTTGAAAGTGTTTTCTCGAAGTTTATAGGCAATATTTTGAAAGTAGTATAGATAGATAATGTGGCGATTTTTTCATTTTCAGAATATGTTGCGATAATAACAGAAATAACGCTGTTAACTAACTGGTGGCATTTATTTACCTCAAAACTAGTGTTTTCTGCTTTTGTTGGGTAAATTTAAGGCCCTTCGAAGAAATATTCTGAAAATGAAAACATCGCCACATTTTTTATCTATACTACTTTCAAAATATTGCCTATAAACTTCGAGAAAACACTTTCAAACTATATATTTTCTGAAAGCCAATCTTGTGATGGTTTTGAATATCACAAGGAGAATGCTTCAAATTGATTTATGCGCTTGTCAAAACAAGTCAAAGAAAATTTGGGGCTTTCGGGTTTATGGGCCTCTAGGAACCACCAATTTCAAATGCAATTAATTCAACAACATTCAAATGATAGATCCGAAAATTCTCTTTCAGATGTTATAAATTTGTCGATATTTCTTAATAGCAAAAAAATTTAGAAGGTTTTGAAAAATGTACGTGTCCGTAGATTTATGCCAAGTTTACAACTTGCTGTCGCGCACTGTAAGAGTGGTATGTATTCTCTAGCAATAGTTATTTACGCAATAGGTAAACAGTATCATGGAATTCTAGATATAGATAGATTTATTCCAGAATCAACTTCAAGAGGAGCAATGTTCGGATGAAAATCGACAACTTTTGTTTCATATTGAGCAGCTGGAGCTGATTGGAGTCAATGAAAATGGACGTCGATATTCACCTGAGATGATTGTACTTTGCAACATCATATTTTCATCAAGTTCCTCTACATATCAGAGACTTGGAAGAAAACATTTTGATCTTGCCATCTATTAAGACCCTACGTCGAATCACACAAAAGGTTGACAGCAAATCTGGGATGGACATTACCCTGACGCTTTTGGTCGCGAAATGTGTAGCGCAGGACATGACCATGTTCATGAAATGAGACATCGTCTATATAATTGCTTTGTAAAAAATTACACAAAAACAAAAGCTAAGACCTCAAAGTTTTCTGAGCGCTAGAAGAATACATGATTGATTAAAAACTTGTCTTCTGTTCTTGTTTCAAAGAATACAAACCACGTCAATCAGATGTATATAAAGCGATCGAATGATATCACTTGTGAATTATAAATCCACCGTCAACAGTGTACAGCGTAGCTGTCTCATTCATGCGCTGCCGTTAAGATGAAATTAACGACGATAGGCGTCGAGAATGAATGGCCTCGCACCGTATTGGGGAAAAGAGAGTGTCCATTCCAGGTGTTATTATCTAGAATTCCATGACAGTATCCATCTTTATTGCATTTTTCGAGGTCAACATTTCTATGAACGATCCCTAGGAGCGAGGCGACAGTCTGTAGATCGAGAATTGTCACTATTGACATATTGCAATCAAATGCTGAACAAATATTTGGCATCGTCTAGCTTGAACATGAAAATTGATGGAAATATTGCAAACGTGATACTAAAATTGACAGCTATTCGCCAATTGTACACTTTCTGTGAAAAATTTGAAAAGCAGTCCCGGTGTCTGTCTAGGAGTCCATGGTTTGTTGATCGAGAATAATGCCTTTATAGAGAATATAACTTTATATTTCACAAGATCCGCAGAATCTATGACCATGAGAAGGTTAAAGCTGCTGAAAATCTACATCTATTGTCATGGCATTTTAGATATCAGCGGCCATAGAAATCAACAATACCATAGAAAGTCCTAGAATGGAAATTGCATGAAAATTATGGCACACGCCGGGGGAACTTAGTTGGGGCAAAATGCAAATTTTGCGATCTGGCTTCCATGTTTTTTGATTGGCATTTATATTTATCAGGCCAATTCTTGATCTGGATTGTTGCCCCTTGTCCAAAAACCATTTATTCAAAAGCAATAGTGAATTTACAAAATACTGCGGGGACAGGATGACAAAGAAGGAAATCCTTTAAACGTTCTGTACGTTCATCATTTTGAAATATCGCTCTTATAATCTATCAAGAGTATAATAAGACACATGTGCAACTTGTAATGTCGATTTACAGAACATGCATTACTCCAGCTTGAAATCAGAAGCCATAAATCTTCGGGTATTCATTTTACTTTAATGGGCTCCCCTATTCATTATAATTGAACAATATTCAAAATCTCTGCATGCATTCGAATATCAGCTGCCAAAATATCATCAAACTACATCACACAAGTCATTCAATGATTGATTGAAGAGTTCCGGCGACATTCTATTTATCTGAGAAATGACTGTAGGTGAAGAAGTTTTCAGTGTGTTTATTCCAGAAAAGCGCTAGGTTTCTTGATCGCTAGGAGGAGAAATTATCCAAAAATTAGAATTTTTATCTTTAAATTCTTGAGAAGTTCTTTCAAAAATTATACCGACCACTTTCAATTATGACTCTGTGAACCAAATTTTAATTCGTATTCCAGTGTTGAAAATTTGTATAATAGCTGTCAATGACTGCTACAAATAGACACAGTATTTTAATCCATGGAATAGTAGGCTATTTCACATGAAACAATACAACCATCTAACTTAAAATTCTCTTCATGAAGATCCTGTAATTTGCTGTCAACAGCTTCCACAACAAACTTGGCAAATAGTTTGACTATGACATAATGTTTTAGATCGAATTAGATCTACAAACCATAGAATTTTCCATGTGCCACCATTGTGCATAGGCAAGATATCAAACTTCCATTCTAGTGTACTATTATCTACTTCTATGTCAGCGGCAGTTCTTGCGATTTCCCTATAGAATTTGCTGTTTTAGAGGATGAAAAACTTTCTATGTGCTAATGTATTCCACAGTGTAAACCAGCACCTGCTAAAGCGAGCTGAATCACCTCCTAAAGCAAGACACTTCGTAACTAGATAACTAGAATGTAAGTGGCATTTTCGATAGTAGATAACCAGATTGGTGCATTCAACCTTGAAGTGAAAGTGATTCCACTTGCTACAAACTACAGTAAGAGAAGTCCACTAGATACAACAGAAAAAGGAGCATCGTCAATACTTTCGATAGAATTCGGAATATTCCTTGGTTAGTCATTTTATTTTTAGAAATTGGAAAGCGCCTAGTAAATTGGTAGAATTTATCAATAATTGCTGATTAGTGCATTATATTTCTGCTACTATCCGTACCTATCATCAGGCAGTAAATGAATGAATATTTTATTCATGTATGATTATAGTATGAATTCACCTTTGCACAGTTTTATTATCTACACGATACACATTGAGATTGAGCAATTACACCACGAGCGCGAGTTTAATAGATAGTGGTGTAACCGAATTGTCGCCACAGTTTTCTACCAAACTGACATCACTTCCTCGATGTATAAGTTGTATGAATCATAGATATCCGACCGCGTGACCAATGATTTCTGAAACAGTTTCTAAACTGTCGACAGGCAAAATTTCATTGTCTAATCGGTCTGTCAAAGACTCAACGCTAAATTTCTACCTAAGACTGTTGCATTTAGACAGAAATCCATGACCTAGGTAGGAGACAGTCTTTGTCAACTTGCCCGAATCTCTCTGTTGTGATCTCTATTCCTTTTGTAGATGCCATGATGGAGAGAATGGACTTCTATGACATAAAATGATCAACTAGAGCACGCCTTTAAATGTGTTCTCCTTAGACATCGCAATCCAAGAGCTTTTCTGCTTAGATATCAGCAGTTCAGACGGATCTTCTACTCTTTGAAATGTTCATCTTACCGTTATGTATCAGGGAGACGTAGAAAGGAAGCATTGGAACCACAGAATTAGACAGGTCGTCTCTTCTTCTGTTTGACTAGAAGGAAAACATTGGAACATGTAACGTAAATGAAATGGCACAATCTGCTAACATAATGCCATAGCAATCGAACAATGAGCAGCCAGTTCAACATTAAACACGCCAAATTGTGCAAAGTTTCAGTGACTGTTATCAACCGGATCACACAACTAAGAGACACAGTCGATGTCAAGTTCTACAGAGAAGTTTGTGAACGTTTTCATGCGCCTGCTAACTTTTTAAATAATGATCGGAGGGCCCAACATTATCGAGGAAACTTTTGCGCAATGACCTGAATTCTTCAAATCTGAAGGAGGCGTGGCGATCGGAGCATTTTGAAGGAATTCAGAGCAATCCGCAAGCGACGCACGACTATTTTTCCTATCTCTGCAAGGTATTGAAAATTTCTTTTTGCCCACTTAATAAGTTCCTGCATGTGCCATTTGTTTGAATCAGTTTGCACTTCTAGCAAAGTGACACGATTAAACAATCTAATTCTGTGTGTGATTGGAACATGTAACGCTCATGAAATGGCACAATCTGCTGACATAATACCATAGCAATCGAACAATGAGCAACCAGTTCAACATTAATTAACACGCCAAACTGTGCGACGTTTCAGTGAATTATCAACCGTATCACAGCAAAGAGACACGGACGATGTCAAGTTCTACAAAGAAGTTTGTGAACGTTTTTTCGTGCGCATACTAACTTTTTTAATGATGATCGGAGGGCCCAACATTGTCGAGAAAAGTTTTGCGCAATGATCTGAATTCTTCGAATCGGAAGGAGTCGTGGCGATCGGACCACTTTGAAGGAATTCACTGCAATGCTCAAGCAGCGCACGACTATTTTTCCTATCTCTGTAAGGTATTAAACATTTCTTTTTGCCCACTTATTAAGTTCCTGCATGTGCCATTCGTTTGAATCAGTTTGCACTTCTAGCAAAGTGATACGCTTAAACAATCTAATTCTGTGGCTGACTAAATACCATAGCAATCGAACAATGAGCAGCCAGTTCAACATTAAACACGTCAAATTGTGCGAAATTTCAGTGACTGTTATCAACCGGATCACACAGCAAAGAGACAGTCGATGTCAAGATCTACAGAGAAGTTTGTGAACGTTTTTTCGTGCGCCTATTTAGGCATGCTATTTAACTGCCAAGATATAGGAAATGAAGCCAAAAAAAGCTCGTTCCCTAAACTATTACTGTCTAGGTTGTTATATTGTCAAGGAAAGAATTGTTTGAAATCGAGACAAATCTTTTCTAAGGGAAGTTCGAGTTATCAGTAATCATTTCTTTGCTTCCTACTTTTGAAAATTTGAACAGTGGTGTCAAATCGTGTCATGGAATATGTTTTTGTTCTGCAATGAAGTAAACATCTACTTCATTTTGCAAGAAAATATGAAAGGCTTCATTTTATTGTACTTTGACGATAAAATTAGAACTCGGAAATTAACTTTCCAAGATAGAAATGATAAACAATTCAATATTTACTTTGTATTTCAGCAACATTTGCCTTTTGATAGCAGCAGGTGCTTTATTTACAATGTGAAATTCGCCTCTGCATAATATTCAGTGTCAAATTTCCAATTAAGTGGTGCATTTAGACTACCGCTAGTGAGAATATAGATTTCCTGCAGGGCTGTCGACATACTTTTAGGGCAGAGGGATCGCTGAAAATTTAGGGCACGGTAGGCCTCAAAATCGAGGCTGAAGCAATAGAGTAGCCTTTGCATATAGTAGGTAGAGTAACTGTATACAGTTGAAGTTTTTATATTGAAATTCTCAGATTTCTGCGTTCCAAAAATTTATTTGAACCTGTGTATTTAGTATTCTATGGGTATATATACTACTGACTTGAGGTCACTATATAAGTAGCATAAAACTTATAGATATTAAAAGGAAATAGCATTTACCAACTGATATCTTAAATAAGTGAAGATTGATATGATTATCAAGGAAATTTCATGAACCACAATATAATGCAAGTCTTCATGAAGAGATTGAGATCTATATTGTACTTCTATGGCTGAAAATTCAAGTTTTTAAGTCAATTTTCATCGGCTTAATTTTATGATTCAAAATGTTTCAAATTTATGTTGCATCTCTTGAATCTGAATAGCAATGTGCACCTTTTTTAAGTAAATTGTGATCTGTGTTTGATTATGATGTTTTGCTCTTTCAAAATACTCTTATTAATAAAGCTGAGCATTAAAGTAATATTCGTAGTAAGCAATCAAATTGTTAATTTGACAATTATTCCATCTCCAATCTTGACATGACACCGATGATCTGTAAAATACTATTATTCCTTCTGTATTGCTGTCATGATCCGTCAAATTCGTGTAAATTTCTTCAAAAGTGTAAAAATTGCACATCTCATATTTGGTACTGAGTCTCAACTCGAGTTCATTTAATCAAATCGAAACTGTATGCAGATGGGGATTTCATATGTGCTGAGTTGCTACTACATCTATGTCTACGCAAATATCGCCTCTAACTCCTACCTGTAAACAATGTGATAGGACCCCAATTTCATGCTCAGGGAAGACAGAACATGCTTAGCGGTTCATCCCTGGTTCAAGCGGCAAAGCAAACAACCGTTGACGACGCGCAAACTATAAACGCTCGCCCGCGCGTATTCATAAACATTCCCCATGTTTTAACAGCATCAGATCAAGTGATTTCTGACTCTTAGTGCATCGCGTATGTGAGGAAATCCGCCAGAAAGGTGCATTTTCGAGAATTTTCGTTCCACCGTCTTCTAGACCCTCCAAAAAAGAATTTTATTCAGTATAAACATCACAAGATGACATTTACAAGATGACATTTACAGAAATGAACACACAAGCGTCTATATATTATTTGAAGTCAAGAAGGTATGAAATCACAGCGAGATACAAAAGAGAGATGAAAAAAAAATCACAAGTTGAAAACTTCATCCAGCCCTGCAGTCTTCGGCAATGTGCCAAGGATGGATATGGCATTTCCCCTCTGAACGGCGATACTTAGTCTCTGGAAGAGGAAGGTTGTTGATCGCTCTTCTCCGGTCTTCTCCTCTATACGAGCGCCGATTTGTCTCGCAAATTTGATTGCAGATGGACCCCATGCTCCCATCGTTTCTATGCAGAAGGGGATGACATTATAAGTAGATGTTAAGTCTGCATATTTAGACAACTTGCGGTCTTCTGCTTCAGATGCAGTTTTGCCTGCAACATGCGACGATGAAGCGATATAGCTCGGTGACATGGTATCTCGGCAAGTGAAGTCCCAGACGGCTGATCGTCCGCCTTTCCATGGTATCATGGTAAGTCCATCGGGACGCTTACCATCTTGCCTGGAAATTCCTGGAGGTTCCAAGATGGCAGGAACTCCACTTGATACCAAGGCTCGTCGAATAAGGTCATTGGCCTCTTGGTGGCGTGCATTTCTTCTGGCGCTCTTCTTACATCGGAGGCCATGTAATCCACACTGATCCACAGTTTCTCCACAGACACAGACATGTTGTTGACAAAGAGGGAGACCTAAACGTAATGCACATGCGATCCGCAATTGGCTGTTATTCAACTTCAGGCCCAGTGATGGTATTGGGCATGCGTTCAACCATGCTCCTGCATACTTGGAAGAGACGGCAAGAATCCGCGCTTTCGATGCGGCTGATACTATCGAACCCGCCAACTGATCGAATGCTGACTTTAGAATCGGCTTATCCCATGCACGTTGACTGCTTGGATTGAGTGGGAGCTCGGCATTTGTGATTGCTCTCCAGTCTTTAATTGGCTTGCTTAGTGACATAACGAAATAATCGGCCGGCAAACTGCATTGTGACAAAAGTGAGGAACAGAGATCAACAGTACTGTGAGCTGAAGACAGATAAGTCGGTAGAGATAGCTGTACAGCGCTTCTAACACCAATTCCTCCTTTTGAGATTGATAGTGTAGCTTGATTCCATGCTGTTTCATTGAGTTGGCAATTAAGGATATTACTGAGTGTCTCACGAATAGCCGCATCATATTCCTTTAAAATGTCATGGAAATAGAAACAAGGTGCAGTACGCAAAATGTACGTCAATTTAGGGATTGAAAAACAGTTTCTCAGTAGAAAAAGAGCATCATGCGCATCCAAACTTTGTAATGTGGAGCTGAGTCGAAGGAAGTCGTTCAACTTGCGTTGCAGCGTAGGTCTGATTGCAGCCATGCCAATAGGTGATCCCAAAAGAACAGCATCTTTCGCTTCGATTACCTTCATTCCAGTTTCGGAAATAATGTGTGAAATATTTGGAATACCTGTTGCCGAATTCAAATTTCTCACAATCAGCTCACATTTTTGGTGATTCACAGTCAAGCCAATTTCTCTTGCTTGTTCTGATATCATTTGGAAATCCTCGAAGACATCGGTGTTATGACCGGCTATCGTGCCATCATCCAAATACCATAAATTTAATTCTGAACGAATATTTTTGGTAATGTCTTTAATTGCGAGACAAAATAGAAGAGGACCGAGTGGGTCGCCCTGCTGAATTCCCTCTGAAGAATGAATTATGTGATCACAATACCAAAGGTTAGATTCTTTCAAATATGTCTTACGAACAAAAGGATAAATCTCAGGCAGATTTTCAATCACTTCTTTTAAAATCACATCACGCTTGACTGAATTGAAGGCATTTTTAAAGTCAATCTTCAGAAATACTTTGTTTTCGGTCATTTCGTCAGCGTATCTTCGAGCTGCGTGGACTGCTGCTTCAGCCCCCAAGGAAGTACCAAATCCCAACTGCTGAGGCCGTAGCAGTTTTCCCATCTTCTCCATTACTGATGAGCTACACAGTTTCCCTACCAAACGACGGAGAGTAAATCCGACTGCGATTGGTCGAATTCCACCGGAGGATTTGCTCAATGCACATAAGTTAGCTCCAAAGAAGATAGGACAGATCTCTTCAGGTATCTTTCCACTCAATAGCATGTTGCAAAAGCGAGAAAGAGCATCAAGAAGTTTTGTGCGATGTTCTCCGAGCCACTTAGCCATTAATTCTTTTAGGTGCTGTGGTCTCAAACCATCGGGGCCAGCAGCTGAACCATTAGGGAAGCTCATGATTGCTTTCATAACTGATTCCGGGTAAACTTGCAGTGGAGAGGATTCTAATGTTCGATCTTCTGATGGCATGTCATGGAATGCAGAAGCTACAGGAGGCAGCTCACGAAGTTTTTTAACAGTGTCTTCGTTATTGCATGCCAGGCACTCATTGGATGAAGCTATTCTGACTGCGCCTTTAACGTCATTCTCCGAAATTTTTTCTGAAACTAGGACCGATAACTTCTTGTGAGGTTTTTTCTTTACCTTTGAGTTGTTGCGAAGTTCGTGTGCATTTTTTTTCATTCGCTCAAAAATCTGGTCGGCACTAATTGATTCGTTGAATTCAGAAATCTTTCGATTTACAACAGTGGCAAGGGAAGGCGAATTTTTACCAGCTCTCTTTGGTTGTAGCAAACACAAGCGTGAAAAGCTCAATAATTTTGACCATGTTATCAAGTTATTGGAATCTACTACTTCATTTAATGTGTCTGTAAGTAATTTTGCGGCTTGCATGCGACTGGCTTTTGGAATTCGTTTCAAAATACGAACCCGTGATCGAAATCCATTTTGAATGTTGTCCAATACTTCATTACAATCCATGCTAGTGTTGGAACTAAATTGAGATTGGGAAGTGCTTGTGGTTGATTTTGTGTTGTCTATCTTCACCGTTGTCAGCAAGCGCTGCATTAAAAGGTTCTTTTTTCCATCTGTTGGTAAATGTCGTAGCTCTAATTCATGTCGCAAGTCTGCGACATTATAACTCGAGAAGGGATTCTTCTTAAAAGTTACTATCAAATTCGGTGACTTTTGTAGACAATCATTGCAGTAGAAAAGTGATATGCAGGAGAGTTGTGAGTGTTTAAACCCGAAGCATTCTGGATGAAATAAATCCTTGCAGTGATCACATGGAAACAAGCCGTTTATGTCATCAGATTCACAGATACAACGTTTCATGCTGGAATTGAATCTTGAACACGCTGAAACCGAGGCTGATTGATAAGGATCAGTAGGATGAGGATTCTGCTGATCCTGTGGATGATTGGCTTCCTCATTCATTGTTGCACATTTAATATACTTTGTACTATTATGTAAATCAGCCCATTCGTGTGCCTGTTGTATCACTGAATCAATGGTATCATCTAGATGTGACAGATAACTCATCAGATCACAAACCAACAATTTAACAGATTGTTTTCACTTGTTAAGTGGAGAATCATTGCGATCCTGATCTTGAGTGCGTTAATTGCGATCCTGATCTTGTACTTCTATTGTTTGACATATTGTTTTACAGGCCAGGCGCTCACTTGTCAAGTGGAGAATCAGCTGATAATAGAAGATGGAGGGCTGGACGAGAGCAGGAATCAATGAGGAAACGTAGGGAAGTTGCAGCAGACGTCGGGAAAACTTGATGGCGAGGGTCGCAGGGAAGAAACGGGAAAACTGCAGGCGGGCTGGGCCAGGAGCATAATCCGTTGGTAGACGTCGGGAAAACTTGATGGCGAGAGTCGCAGGGAAGAAACGGGAAAACTGCAGGCGGGCTGGGCCAGGAGCGTAAACCGTTAGTTCAGTCTTCTAGACTGAATATTCAACTCGTATTCCTGTAACTTTTGCATTCTATACTGAGATAGTATATCGTAGAATACTGGGTAATCATCTAGATCTCCATCTCGTGCTCTCTTCTATTGAATATACCCGTTAAAATTGGGAAAAACACATTTTTAGCTTTCCACACCTCATATGCCTTTAATTATGCTACGAATTGTCCAGTATAATACGGATTTTTGACAAAGCGAGAGCCCGAGTTTGATCATCAGGACACTGAACTTTATTTTGATGACCTTCTTTTGTGCCTGAAAGCCATATAATTAACTAAACCGATGTTTTTGATGTTTCCAAAAATTCTGATGTCATCAGACCGACGCATCTAAAAAATTAAATGCTTGAAATATCAAAATTGCGTGAAATGGTGTAGTTGTCATATCAAAATTCGTTGTTAGCATATTGATTTACATAGTATAGCACTATCACATACAAGATTTTTGAACTTTCATTTTTGACACACGAAACTGCACCTTTTTGGCGGATTTCCCCATGTACGTGCGTAGAAGAATAGAATGTCCTTAACCACGGATGTTTGGAGTGTTCCGTCATTACGTGTGGCAATGTCACCTGGTGAATAATTCCTTTTGTTTCCGTTGTATTATTCAATAATGAGATAGGAAATGAGATAGAAAGTAACCATTTGCATTCAGGATGTAAATACTGTAAAGATTGCATTTAAGGCAAGAATGGTTGTTTTTTATCATTGCTATCTAATGTTTGAAAGCCCGTCAGAAGTATTGAACTCTGTCAAAACTGCATCAATATAGAATCTCAATATTGTTTCAGTTATGAACAACATGGAAGCCTATACTACAGCCTAATGGAAAGCAAAGGGCATAAGTTTGAACATCTAAATTGTTGCTTCAAATGAGTTAAAGACAGTGTAATATCGTGATGCTTTTTTCCTACGCATTTTCCCTGTCTCATTACACGAATTATTTTCTGAATCATTTTTTTTTTCTCAAGAAATTGTATAAACCAGGTATTCATGCCTCCCATTGATTTGAGTTTCATAACCGTTCCTATAATCTATATACAAGTTGACATCACAAAATTTTAAGACACCTATTTCCTATTCTTTTAGTTTTGAAAGCTAACGTTGTGATTGCGAGTGTAGAAAAATAGTTTTGAAATATTTATTTATTTATTTTTTACCACCCTTCACTGATATTATCGGAGTTAGTTATCTGCATGTATATGGATAATCTAATCACAGCTGACAAAACTTGAACTTCTCCACCTTTTGATATTTTCTTTTCTGCTCCTTCTTATCACTATAAGGACGGTGAAGGGTCAAATGACATCCTTTGATTTTTCATTGAATGCCCAGAAAAACTAAATCACGTGGCTATGCAGGAGTTCGTGACATCTTAAGCATGCTAATTTCCTATCTTTTGCGTGTTTTGATAAAAAATCCATTCAGCGGTTGCTTCATAAAGTTCCGATTACCTAAAGGAATAGACAGGGGTCAAATGACATCTACATAAGATTTGTCATGATTTTTTTGTCTTATACAATTCTGACGGTAGTAGATCCGTATTTTGGTCGTTCAAATGAGTCAGAAATAGGGACAGAAAGTCAGAGATAGACATCCGTGTCTTACACACACACGTACACATATAATATTTAGATACTACCAGCATGGAGCATTAGCTACATCAGCATTGATCGAATAGAACGCGTAAATTCCTTGTGCGCCCATTGTTAGGCGTTATGTGTGACTATCAGTCTCTCTCTCTCCCTCTTCCCCTGTCTCTCTCTCTCTCTCTCTCCATCTCTCCCTCTCCCTCTCTTCTCTCTCTCTCCCCTCTCCATCTCTCTCCCTCTCTCTTCTCTTCTCTTCTCCCTCTCCCTCTCCCTCCCTCCCTCTCTCTCTCTCTCTCTCTTCTCTCTCTCTCTCCCTCAAAACTCAAAACTCAAAACGTTTATTGCCCAACAGTGTGGGAACAAACAAAGTAGATACAAGTATTGCAATATTACAAGTGAATGTACTAGAAAGCTAAAGATGACATGGATGAGTGAAATGAACGAAATGAAAGGTAAAATCGCACAAGCACCATGATCGTCGTTGCATTCCGTAGAGAGGTTGATGGGATGAGAGTCTGAAAATAGCCTGCTGAAGTTTTTTAAAGGTAATGTCAATAAACACAATGAATCATGGGACAATGTAATCAAAGGTCAATTCACATTATGGAGAAAAGGAGACAAAGCATTCATAAAAGTTGTTAATCATTTCTTTTAGAAATGCTGCATTTTTCAATTTTATTTAGTGACTTTATTTACACATCACACCCAGCAGCAGATTATTAATCCTATTAATAATCGGATGAGCGGTTAATTAATTGCATGTATGATTAATGATTTTAAAACAGCAGTACTGGGTGCGTACCTGAAATGTGATTGACAATTGATGATTAATTTGAAAATTTCGTCTCTTGACAACCGTCCTCCGATAAAGGCTTTTAGCGAGTGTCAGATTTATTTATCTTATCTGCTGACTACGTCTGTGAGTATTTTTCACTATCGTTCAACAATGCAACAGTGCATTTCAACTACCCTCGGTTTTATTTCATCGCTTCATTCATTAAGAATGCTTTGTCAATAGAAATCTTGTTAAACGGCGCTACGTTTTTAATTTCATGCACAGTCATTTCTAATCTCATTTCATGCACAGTTCTTCATTTAACCGCAATATTGATTAGTAAAGTCATTCATGTAGGTAAGGAGAATTATGTGACTACAAGTGTTTATTGACAACTATGAGCGAAATCATTCACCAGTTTTGGCGACAACTCAGATCCTAGATATCTAGCCGGATGCATGGCAATATTTCTAATGCAATATTTCTATGGCAATGTATCTTGATAATTGTAGCTAATCATGTTAAATATGTCGCTCTTGCGTCAGGTCAACTACTGTTTGCTATCTATGTCCTTTAATTTCCATTGCTCTATCAATATATTCGTTAATTGTTCTTATTTGTCCAACGGTTAATGAGTCCATTAAATCATAGAAATCTGATCTTGAAATATCTTTCAAGTATGGAATTAAAGTATTTCTCTCATCGCAGTAGCTAGGACAAATAACAAAGAAATGGTAGATGTCTTCGATTTGATCTTGATTACATAATTTACAAATACAGTCTTTGTATGCATTACGATTTTGATACGTTCCAATTTCTGCTGCTAGTGTGCGATTTCCTGTTCTGATTTTTATAATATTATTAATTTTAGTTTTGTCGCTGCTGAGTGTAAGATAAAATTTCAATTCACATTGAAATCTACACAGCTGTAAATAATTTAATCCTTTATTGCTGTGCTTGGCACTGTCTATCCACTCCTTTCTGAAATATTCCGTTAGCACGTTATTTATCATCTTTTTAGATCTTCCACTGTAATCCATGCTTTGTATTTTCGTGAATTTGATTTTGTCACATAAATTACTTATTCTAACGCACCATGTATTGCGGAAGGATTTGTGTTTTATATTATTTTGTATTTTTTTGAATATTCGTGTGACTAATCGGATATTATCGGTGTTATTTAACTTAAGAAAATAGTTCATTGCTGATTTGTAGCAATAAAATTCCATTGGTTTTATACCAAATTCCCCTATAATGCAATAGCTAGGCGTAGTTATTCGCAAATGGTGAAATCTCTTATAAAATTGCATAATTACACGATTTAAATCATTCAAATTTTTGTCAAAAAATAGTTCACCGCCATATTTCATTTTCGATATCGTTATCATCTCAAATGTTTCTGTTAGTATTCTACCATCAACGTTACAAAATTCCTTCAATGTTTTGGCAGTTACATATGCTGAGGCATTTCCTTTTTTAGTCAATTCTTCTATATGTTTTCTATCACTTTTTGCAATCCAAATACCTAAATACTTATATTCCTCCACGACATCAATTGAAGAAGAATAGAAGTCTTTATTTATAACTAGTTTTTCATATTTTTGTTTTTCATTAAAAATCTTTATTTTTATCTTTTCGTAATTTATTCTTAAACCATTATTTACACAAAATTTTTGTAGATGCTTTATTTGTTTAATTATGCCAGTTTGCGTTTCACTTAGCAACAAAATATCATCTGTATAGATGAGTGTTGTTATATGAATATCTGTTATTTTCACAGGATCAAGATCATCAATATTTTTATACAATTCGTTCAAGAAGTCATTCATATATAAGCAAAATAGAGTTGGAGACAAGCTATCTCCCTGAGGAACACCACATTCTAGCTGAAACTCTTCACTCTCTTTTCCATCGAATAGAACTTTATATTTTTTGTCATTTATAATGTGTTCCATTAATGATAAAAAGTTACCGTCAGGAATAGTGCATTTTATTTTACTTATCAATCTACTTTTTAAGACAGAATCAATAGCTTTCGTAAGGTCAACAAAGCATGTGTACAATGGTTTTTTATCATTTCTATATATATTTTTGCATCGTTTCTTTTAAGATCCATATATTGTCAATCGTAGAGTTGTCTTTCCTAAAACCTGTTTGAGACTCATGTAATATTCTGTATTTATCCATCCAAACATTTAATCTATCATTTAATATTCTTGTCATCAGCTTTTCAATACATGAAGATAAATTCAAGCACCGATATGAATTAGCATCATCTTTCTTGCCTTTTTTATAAATGGGAGTGATCCAACTTCCATGCCAAGGAGTGTCATGGTCAGTCATAATCTTATTAAAAAGTGTGTGCAATATTTCAACTTGATTAGGATCATTTTTTATCATTTCATAGACTATTTCATCTGGACCACTGGATTTTGAGGATTTTGAATACTTTATAGCATTTTCAACTTCTTTTATTGTGATATTTTGATTTAGAAAGTCATCATTTTCGGTAATGGTTATTTGATTTTTTACATTCTCTAAATTTCTGTTATTAGCTAGACTTTTAAATTCAGCATTAATCTTTTCTATATTTTCTTTAAAATCTTGAGCATTTAACGAGGTCACATGTCCTGTACATTTCTTAAGTTTGTTCTTATTTAATTTCGCCCAGTATTTTTTTGTGTCATTGTTAGCTCTCGCTACTTGTAGTTCATCTAGTTTTATTTGTTGCCAATTCCTTTTTTTCCTTTTTTAAGCTTTTGTTGAGTTTTCTTTTTGTTTGTAGTAATGCGGTTAAATTTTGCTCAGATTGATCAGTTTTAAATCTATCAACATTTTGCTTATATGTTTTCCTAAAAAATCTTACATCTTTAGAATAAATTATCTGATTATTTGAATTTACAGAATTCAATGATTCCTTGTTGGCCTCAATTAGCTTATTGTAAATTTGTGACTGATTCAATTGCTTTTCTTTAATTTCTTCTATTAGATTTGATCCTTTAATATAAACATTTTGACGATATCTCTCTATGTCATACTTAAGTGTCCATTTGAAAGGGAGAATACGTTTATCATAATTACTATTTGTGCTTTAAAATTCTTATTTGATGCATTCTTTGCTGTCGATCAAAGTTTAATTTTTATATCAATTTTCATTGGTCTGTGGTCAGTGAATACTTTAGGTTCCAGTATTCTGAAGGCTTCCAAAATATTTAGCAATGATTCCGAAATTATCAAGTAATCAATCACTGATTTGTAACATTTGTCATTTTGAAGCCTGCAGAATGTATGTTCCCCTTTTTCGTATCTTCCGTTACTAATTATTAGAGATGTTTCGTTGCAAAAGTTTATTAGTTCTCTTCCCTGTTTGTTTATAATCAAATCTTCAGAATTTCTCAGTGGCAGAATTAAGTGGCTGTTATCATTTAATCTACCTATTCTACTATTCAAATCTCCCAACATAATAATATTTTTCATTTTAAATTTTTCTATGTAGCATTTGATTCTGTCAAGAAAATCTTTATCAGCATATTTAGAATCTCTGCTTTCTCTATAACATAAAATGAGATGTATTTTTCTTATTTCATCCCATTGTTTGTTGGTCATTTCAATTATTATTATGTCTCCATTTTCAGATACTATTTTTTCTGTACTAAAATAATCAGTTTTATGATACAGATTTATTCCTTTAATTTGTCTTCCAAGATTATTTTCAGTTTTACTGGTAGTTTCTATGACACTGTATTGGTCAATTGGGAAGCCATTAAATTCAGTTAGATGCGTTTCAGTGAAGCATATTATATCTGCATCATATGTGTCTTTTATCATATTAGGATCTTTAACTTTTTATCATTTAATCCATTTATATTGGTGTAAAATATTTTGATCACTTGCATCTCATTCTCACTTTTCTCTGTCTCCTCTCCTCGCTCACTTCTGTTAAATATAATGCTGCTGTTGCTGAAAACCTGGTTGGTCCATGCTTTGGAATTGTCCTTGGCCCATGGTCGAATAGATTGGCTGATTGTTCACTGCAGGTTGGAAATATGATTGTCGACGAAACTGTTGTTGTGGCTGCTGGTATTGCCGTTGTGGCTGGTATTGCCGTTGTGGCTGCTGGTATTGCTGTTGTGGTTGGTATCGTTGGTAGTTTGACTGCCGATACAGAGGATACTGCTGCTGCGGTGGTCGTGAATAAGTGGCTCTCGGCGTGTTCCATCTCGGTCGGTTCGCATAACAGTTCCTGGCGATGTGGCCTCTCCGCCCGCACGAATGGCATGTCGGGGCCGGTCGTCTTTGCTGTTGGTAGTACGGCCTTGTTTGATAATTTCTTGGTGGAGGTGGTGGTTGATAAGTCGTCGGAAATGCTTGTTGCTGGTTGTTGAGTTTATTGTTCACCGTGGTTCTCAGGTCGTCGATGAGATGCTTAATTACACTTATCTCAGAGTTTGTGTTCTTCCGTTCAGTTTCATAAAGTTTAATCACATCGTCGTTATTCCGACGTTATCGTCGTCGTTATTGTTCCTTCCACTTGAGTTGAGTTGTTATTCACTTCTTCGTTGTTGGTCTCTCGGTTTCTCTTCTCCTTCTCTTCGTACTCACTCAATTGGCTCTCGTAAGCTGCCAGTGTTAGTAGTAGGTCCGCGTTCTTCTTTCCCATTGCTTGTAGTTCTCAACTTGCATATCCATTTGCTCCTTCATTTCATCTCTTCTCTCAATTTCTTCATGAATTGTTCTTTTCATATCTGCTATTTCATCGTCCTTCAGTTTTAACCGCCTTTTGTACTCATTCAGAAGTTGTTCAATTCCGTTGTATTTCTTGATATTTTCTTTAAGCATTTCATACTCTTGATTGTGAATTCTTTCAATGCACTCGCTACAACTGTACTTTCTCTTGTAGAGGTTTTCCTTAACATACTTCACCAACTCGAATAATGGCAATTCCGTGCAGCCGTGATGGAAGCTGGCATCGCACTTTCTACAGATCAGAAAGAATTGATCTGTGATTGCCAGTGAACACTTTTTGCATCTTGCTTCGGAGGTGACAAAACCAACTTGAGGTGATGGGGATGATGAGGATGAGGATTGATGTGGTGAGTTGTGACTGGGGCTGCCGAAGACATTCTGAAATGGTGCAATGAACGTTGGAATTAGAAAAATTATGTGATTCACAGTGATTTCACCGATCGACCTCCAATGTTCAGTATTAATAGCCCCTCTCTCTCTCTCTCTCTCTCTCGCCCCTCTCCCTCTCCCCCTCTCTCTCTCTCTCCCTCGCCCCTCTCCCTCTCCCCGCCTCTCTCTCTCTCTTATCTCTCTTCCCTCTCTCTCTCTCTTCCCTATTCTCTCTCTCTCCCTCGCCCCTCTCCCTCTCTCTCTCTCTCTCCCTCTCCCTCTCCCTCTCCCTCTCTCTCTCTCTCTCTCCCTCGCCCCTCTCCCTCTCCCCGCCTCTCTCTCTCTCTCCATCTCTCTCTCTCTCTCTCTTATCTCTCTTCCCTCTTCTCTCTCTCTCTTCCCTCTTCTCTCTTCTCTCTCTCTCTCTCTTCTCTCTCTTCCCTATTCTCTCTCTCTCCCTCGCCCCTCTCACTCCCTCTCTCTCCCTCGCCCCTCTCCCTCTCTCTCTCCCTCTCCCTCCCTCCCTCTCCCTCTCTCTCTCCCTCTCCCTCTCCCTCTCTCTCTCTCTCCCTCTCCCCCCTCTCTGTCTCTCCCTCTCCCCCCTCTCTGTCTCTCTCTCTCTCTCTCTCCCACCTCTCTGTCTCTCTCTCTCTCCCTCTCTCTCCCTCTCTCTCTCTCCCCCTCTCTATCTCTCTCTGTTGTTTTTACAAAGTCTTCATACAATCAGTTCTAGCTCGAGGCACGTGCTACAAACCATGCAGCAAGCGTGATGGCTACCGGTCGATCTGGTTGCTCAGAAAGACTGAAGATAATTCTGCCTTTCAATCAACTTGTGATTTGGTAATAAAAAGTAGACGATTTTCTGACTGGAGCTGAATGCTTTTGAAATCCAGGCACGCCGTCCCCGTATTGTAGATAAGGACACAATTTTAGAAGTATGAATGTCATCGTTTCCGCGCTGTTGACGTCATTGAAATAGGCCATGAAAGGAATGTATCAACAATCAGTGTTTCAAAGTTTCTTAGCATGAAATGTCATTTCAAGTAACTGTATTTCTATCTTTTTCTGTGATTATTTAGCTATTTCCCACGTGGTGTTGATTTTGAATTCGAAGGGTTTCAAGTTTCACACCAAATCGTCAATGATACTATAAATTGATGTTATGAGTTAATGAAATTGTCATAATGATTGTATGCAATTTTAAATAATTGCATTTGAATCAATTCTCATACGATGATGAAAGTCATCCCAGCAGCCATTTATAATAGAGTATAATGCTTACTAATTCAAATTCTTAATTGAAGTAGTCCTGATGATGACTGATGGCGTTCTCCAATCCTCAAGTGTAAAGATACAATGCTACTGCAACCATTGGATTAATTAGTTCTTAAAATAACTTGATTCTCGTGGCAACGAATTAAAATTGATCAGCTTTGGCCCAATATCTGGTAAAATGGAAATCTTAAGACTTGTAATACTACTCATTCTTGCTGTTAATATACTAATACCATAGATTCCAAACACTGCCGCATACACGTTCAAAACAGACTTCTAATATACTGTACCGACTACAGATGCTGATAGTGGAAATAGAATAGGACAATGGTCACCATAGGTTAAGAGAAAAAGAGATTGTGGCAAGGACATCTGCGATCATTGATTATCATTTTGATGTCATTTATCAAAATTGGTGATTTTCTGATATCAGCAAATATAAAAATATGAAAACGTTTATTTCTCAATCGAGAACACGAATACAAAATATGGCAAACAATGTTACAATTACGACTATGATAATGTTATAGAAATATACAAGATAGATGACAATATCATGAAGCAGACAACGATGTAGAAATTAGGATAGCTCTGGAAGGAGAGGACATTGACATTGTACAAACTGCATTTGAATACAGTACTATTTTATTATAGCAAGAAGCGCATGAATGATATTTAGAGGATAGGTTATAAGCATTAATAAATATAAGCGGCCTGATAACACATTGTCAAGTTTTTAATTATTGAAAGTATCCCAAAGCATATTTTACATTCCTATTTAGTAGGAGGTCCGGAACAGAATTTTATTAAAGTATAAATATTCTCGCATATTTACTGAAATCATACATATAAATGATATTGAGCAGCTGCTTACCTGAAATGGAGCATTCAATGTTGAAGCACAATTGCTTACAATTCGAACTCAATGTTACGGACCTCGTTGACTGATGCAGACTTCAGTAAATTCGACTGAGAGCGTTATTGCGTGCCTCAGTGACCGGCGTTGTGGCCTTGTGGTAGAGTGTTCGCTCTGCGTCAGGGAGACCTGTGTTCAAACCTGGGTTGTCGCTGTGGCCTTGTGGTAGAGTGTTCGCTCTGCGTCCGGGAGACCTTGGTTCAAACCTGGGTTGTCGCTGTGGCCTTGTGGTAGAGTGTTCGCTCTGCGTCCGGGAGACCTTGGTTCAAACCTGGGTTGTCGCTGTGGCCTTCTGGTAGAGTGTTCGCTCTGCGTCCGGGAGACCTTGGTTCAAACCTGGGTTGTCGCTGTGGCCTTGTGGTAGAGTGTTCGCTCTTCGTCCGGGAGACCTTGGTTCAAACCTGGGTTGTCGCTGTGGCCTTGTGGTAGAGTGTTCGCTCTGCGTCCGGGAGACCTTGGTTCAAACCTGGGTTGTCGCTGTGGCCTTGTGGTAGAGTGTTCGCTCTGCGTCCGGGAGACCTGTGTTCAAACCTGGGTTGTCGCTGTGGCCTTGTGGTAGAGTGTCCGCTCTACGTCAGGGAGACCTTGGTTCAAACCTGGGTTGTCGCTGTGGCCTTGTGGTAGAGTGTTCGCTCTGCGTCCGGGGGGTACCTTGGTTCAAACCTGGGTTGTCGCTGTGGCCTTGTGGTAGAGTGTTCGCTCTGCGTCCGGGAGACCTTGGTTCAAACCTGGGTTGTCGCTGTGGCCTTGTGGTAGAGTGTTCGCTCTGCGTCCGGGGGGTACCTTGGTTCAAACCTGGGTTGTCGCTGTGGCCTTGTGGTAGAGTGTTCGCTCTGCGTCCGGGAGACCTTGGTTCAAACCTGGGTTGTCGCTGTGGCCTTGTGGTAGAATGTTCGCTCTGCGTCCGGGAGGCCTTGGTTCAAACCTGGGTTGTCGCTGTGGCCTTGTGGTAGAATGTTCCCTCTGCGTCCGGGAGACCTAGGTTCAAACCTGGGTTGTCGCTGTGGCCTTGTGGTAAAGTGTTCGCTCTGCGTCAGGGAGACCTTGGTTCAAATCTTGGTTGGGTCAAACCTAAGACTTTTAAAATAGGTACACTCTTCATTCTTGCTAAACACTCAGCACGAAATAGAATGAGAGTGGTAAATGACAACTCGGCCACATGGAAGAAAGGCTCCGTGCCTAATGTGCTTCCGAGTGTAAACAACGTTCATTTCATTTCTCGGTTTTATGCAGTTGAATGATATTCATGCAATCATTCGTTGTTGTAACAAATAACGGCAGTCATTTCTCAGACAGGTTGTTTTAACAATGTCTGTGTTCAGAGTGAGAGTATATTAGTGTCCCTGATAAAACTTAAAGATATCATACAGAGCTGATCATAAAAATGGACCACCTAAATTCTCATGCCTTCCAATACCATTGCAGAACAACGTACCATGCATTTATGATAGACTTGCATCCGTTATTGCATCTGCTGAGCAGTTATCAAAATATGAGGATCACTCAATTTACAAATCGCAATGATTCGAAAAGAAAACATGTGAGTGTGATAATAAATCAGGCACGCAGAGAGCTAGCATTTTCTGAGCTCCCTTTTGACATATTGAATGCATGCTGAACACACTGACATGCCGATTGAACTGTTCATCAAAATCGGTGAATTAATAAAAAAATATTAGTTAGAAAATTATCACAAAATCATCACTCTTTTGACTGAAATTGTTATATTCTTACTTTTTCATATAAAATATTCATGTTTAGTATCCTCTGAATCCTTGCGATGTCAAATTGTAATTAGTTATTGTAAGCTGAATATAATAAGTAGAATATGCAAGTTATATTCATGTAAGTTCAATACTTCTTTTTCAAACTTCTTCAATAGTTTTTCTCTCATTTCCACAAAAATACACATGTAAAGTGAACGAATGTTCAAGACAAGACAATTAGTGTAGACATGTCTTTGTTCTCTCACAGCGGCGGCGCATGGCTTACCTACATTGTCTTATTGCGGAAGTGAGAGAAAATCTTGATGAGTTTTAAAAAAGAACTACTGATGGTATGTGAATACAACTTACATAGTCGAACTCCTGACATCACAAGGCTTCAGAGGATGCCAAACATGAATATGTTTCGTGAAAAAGTGCGAACACAACACTTTCAACCAAAAAGGTCATGATTTTGTGATAACTTCACGATGTGACTAATTTTCCCAAGTTCACCGATTTTGATGACCAGTATGTCAAAAGAGAGCTTAGAAAATACCCGTTCTCTCCGCGCCTGATTCTTTATCATACTCACATGTTTTCTTTACGAAATATTGCGACTTGTAGACGAAAAAACCTGTCGATGAAGAGACCTGTCGATGAAGAGACCTGTCGACGAAGAGACCTGTCGATGAAGAGACCAGTAGATGAAGAGACCTGTAGATGAAGAGACCTGTCGATGAAGAGACCTGTCGATGAAGAGACCTGTCGACGAAGAGACCTGTCGATGAAGAGACCTGTCGACGAAGAGTCCTGTCGACGAAGAGACCTGTCGATGAAGAGACCTGTCGATGAAGAGACCTGTCGATGAAGAGAGCTGTCGATGAAGAGACCTGTCGACGAAGAGACCTGTCGATGAAGAGTCCTGTCGACGAAGAGTCCTGTCGACGAAGAGACCTGTCGATGAAGAGACCTGTCGATGAAGAGACCTGTCGATGAAGAGACCTGTCGACGAAGAGACCTGTCGATGAAGACACCTGTCGATGAAGAGACCTGTCGATGAATAGACCTCTCCATGAAGAGACCTGTCGATGAATAGACCTGTCGACGAAGAGACCTGTCGACGAAGAGACCTGTCGATGAAGAGAGCTGTCGATGAAGAGACCTGTCGATGAAGAAAGCTGTCGATGAAGAGACCTGTCGATGAAGAGACCTGTCGACGAAGAGACCTGTCGATGAAGAGACCTGTCGATGAAGAGACCTGTCGATGAAGAGACCTGTCGATGAAGAGACCTGTCGGTGAAGAAACCTGTCGGTGAAGAAACCTGTCGATGAAGAGACCTGTCGATGAAGAGACCTGTCGATGAAGAGACCTGTCGATGAAGAGACCTGTCGATGAAGAGACCTGTCGATGAAGAGACCTGTCGATGAAGAGACCTGTCGATGAAGAGACCTGTCGATGAAGAGACCTGTCGATGAAGAGACCTGTCGATGAAGAGACCTGTCGACGAAGAGACCTGTCGATGAAGAGACCAGTAGATGAAGAGACCTGTAGATGAAGAGACCTGTCGATGAAGAGACCTGTCGACGAAGAGACCTGTCGATGAAGAGTCCTGTCGACGAAGAGTCCTGTCGACGAAGAGACCTGTCGATGAAGAGACCTGTCGATGAAGAGACCTGTCGATGAAGAGACCTGTCGATGAAGAGACCTGTCGATGAAGAGACCTGTCGACGAAGAGACCTGTCGATGAAGAGACCAGTAGATGAAGAGACCTGTAGATGAAGAGACCTGTCGATGAAGAGACCTGTCGGTGAAGAAACCTGTCGGTGAAGAAACCTGTCGATGAAGAGACCTGTCCGATTGAATGAGACTGTCGTTTATATGAAGAGACCTGTCGATGAAGAGACCTGTCGATGAAGAGACCTGTCGATGAAGAGACCTGTCGATGAAGAGACCTGTCGATGAAGAGACCTGTCGATGAAGAGACCTGTCGATGAAGAGACCTGTCGATGAAGAGACCTGTCGATGAAGAGACCTGTCGATGAAGAGACCTGTCGATGAAGAGACCTGTCGATGAAGAGACCTGTCGACGAAGAGACCTGTCGACGAAGAGACATGTCGATGAAGAGACATGTCGATGAATAGACCTGTCGATGAAGAGACCTGTGGATGAAGAGACCCGTCTTCGAAGAGACCTGTCGATGAAGAGACCTGTCGATGAAGAGACCTGTCGATGAAGAGACCTGTCGATGAAGAGACCTGTCGATGAAGAGACCTGTCGATGAAGAGACCTGTCGATGAAGAGACCTGTCGACGAAGAGACCTGTCGATGAAGAGACCTGTGGACGAAGTGATAACCAACCATTACATGCATATAATGGTCAAGATGTTCGCCTACGTTGCTCTTGGTGTCTTTAGAATTACAGCAGCGCATTGCATCTCACGTTTGCTAGGCCTCAGAGAATGTGATCATTTAGAAGTAAGTTGATAATGTGATTTCATCATAGCGCAATTTCCTAACACAGACTCACATCAAATGCCTAATTTAATCAATATCGCTGCGAAAGACTCCTTGAAATCTGATTTGCAAGATGACCTCCTTGTTTGTTTTTTTAGAGGAAATCCCTGAGGCTCGATGTAAGCAAGAAAAACAAATTCAGGTACTCTGAGCACTTTCCGTGAGCTCCGCGCAACAATAAACAAGCATAACTAATAAAGTGCTCAGAATGATTGAATTTGTTTTTCTTGCCTACATCGGGCCTCAGGGATTTCTTCCAACATAAATTTATTTTCAACATATCCTTCTTGTAAATTTCAATGACTCAGGTTACAATCTAATGTTTCCAAAAGTGCGCATCGAAAACAAAACATGTGATAATTGATTTGATAATACTCCTTGCTTCCATCATAAGCTACTCCTAAGCTGTAGGAGGAATGTATTTAGATTTATGTTAAATTGTTTATGAGGGCAATCATTTTATGGTGGATATTTTGGTTTAAGTTCTCCGAGTTATTTCCTCATGAGACGTTCTAGAATCTTCCTGCATCCAATATTCTGCTTAAATTTAATTAAAACAGGTTATTTTTCGCTGTTAGGAAGCTGAAATATGTCGCTTTCAAACAGACTCTATTTTCAGAAATAGATTTTTGTTTACTAATGATTTCAGGAGATAAACAAAACAGACCACCAACTATTCAGTGTCCAAGAATCTGTCTAAAGTAGAGTGATATTCTGCTGAGACAGTGAATAATTTCAGAGAGATAAGGAGCTGGTGTGCCCGATTAATCAACACAATTTTCTAGTGAATGGCTCAGAGGGAATGGCTGAAGCTTATCAATGGCTGACTGTTTTCTCTCTTAATTTTCCATGTGCTTGTCTTTCTTTCCTATTTTGTATGATATGTCAAGTATGACTTCAGTTCCTGCACCAAACATTTAATAGATTTGTACCTCAGCTAAGGAAGGAACAAGCCATAGAGTACGTGAAAGACCCGGGAAGGATAAACAGACAGAAAATGCTTTAACGCGATGGTTTGAATCTGTTCAAGCTCGCCATGCACCTGTATTTGGTCCTGTGCTTTGTCAGACGGCAGAACAGATAGGCGCCGAACTTGGCCATTCTCACTTCAAAGTCATTGAAGGCTGGTTCCTTAGATTGGGGGATCGCAAAGTAACATGGTGGAGGAGGCCTGTACTGCACCCACCTTCATTTACAGATTCAACTTTAAGTCATATTCGCTTAATAAAAACACTTTGAGACGGTGCCGATGTGTTTTTAATAAGCGGTGTCTACTGTATTAACTGTATTATATTTTGAGGCATTAGTGCTAGATCACGTAATAATTCATTTTATTGCTGATATCAGACACGTTTACGTCAAACTGTATAAAAATTTTTCAAAAACAGAAATGAGGCAAAAAGCTGATGAAGTTGATTTGACATTTTGAAATCTATCCGAGCTGCTTCAAAATATTGATGGTGATTCCACAATGCCATGCATCGTCGCTGTCATGATCAATTTCACGACGATTTGCCAAGATAGGTTCAAGTGTGATTTCAAGGTACATCAAATATGACAAATTACTCTTTTCAGGAAAAGTAACAAACTGGAATCAAAATCAATTTAGGAAGGAATTTATGTAGTTCGGCATTAGCATTTCAAATTCATACACCAATCGACCACGACCAAATATTTTCAAATGTAAATTGAGTCCATGATGGGAATATAATTGGATATAATTCATATTATGATTAGTTAGATTCACAGAATTAAATATTTTGTTTATCTGCTTCGGTTTGCTAGAAGTGTGATTAATACGAAATGGACGGCACATTGAGGAACTTATTAAGTGGGTAAAAAGGAATTCCTAATACCTTACAGAGATAGGAAAAAAAGTCGTGCGTCGCTTGCGGATTAATGTGAGTTCCACCAAAGTGCTTCGATTGCCAAAATTCCTTCAGATTCGAAGAATTCAGATCATTGCCCACAAGTTTTCTCCATAATGTTGACCCTTCCGATCATTATTAAAGAAAGTAGCAGGCGTACGAAAATTAGTTCACTTGATGATTTCACATCCTCTCCTCGGCATTGCTCACTGTATAGTGCATACATTGAATCGAATGTTAGCCAAGACAGCGATATGTGTTTTGGTGTGTGCGAAGTGATATCACAGCACGCACGCATCTCTCACTGGCTCTGGTGTCCTCTGCTGACAGCTTATTGTTTGCCATTTCCAATAGCAAGCGATACACGAATTATCCATTCGAGATGGAGCCAGTTGTCTAATTCTGTGCCATTTCGATATTAAGGTTACATATAACTCTTCCTTTCTAGGAAACCGAAGCGCGCGCAGATGAATCTAGTTCTGTGGTTAGATTAATTACCCATTTGCGGAATTAACCAAGAATGCACATGTAAGAAATTACTTTGACTAGACGCAGGGGGGTTCATGATGATTTTCAACATAAAAAGTGCAGTAAAAAAACTCCCCAAAGGTCACGGTCGTCGATGTATTGAAATTAAATTAGAAAACGACAGAACCTCGGCGTCCAGCGCCTTCAGTGGTCGATCTTATAATAAAAAGTATTTTTTCGGCATTACTGAAGATGTTGGAGGCCAAACATCTGTCTTTTACTGATTAAATTTCAATACATCGACGACCGTAACATTTGGGAAGTTTTTACTGCACTTTTTATGTTGAAAATATTCCAGGGGCCAAAATTTTAGGCAAACTTCCGCCCATGATTTAGGTAATAGATGCTACTGACATTTTGACACAAGATCTGTATAAGCGTTAATTTATCTTTTATAAATATAGAAGATCGTCAAAAATTCACATAGTAAGTTCGACCACCGACCCTAAAAAGCTTAAAAATATGTTAAATTGCCAAGTTAGTGATAGTGTTTAACTTAGTGAAAGCAGAATGGTTTGTTGATGGCTGTTTGTTGATGGCAATTTCAGCCGCTCGACGGCGATTGCTAGATCATTAGAAGAAGCAACTGAAATCTGCAACAGTTGTAGATTCTTGTCATAAGGCGATCCATTGTAAATTATTTTATCAAAATGCTCTTATATAGAGAGAGAAATGGCAATAACCGTTAATATCTACAAAGTGCTCTGATAGGTTGCCGGTATCTCCCAATTGTCAGACTGTCAATCATCGGTCAATTGCCGTTGCCATAACGACGAATGTCCACGGCGCTCCACTGTTTTCAATGTACCTGTCCGCAATCCTTTATAATTATAACCCTTATTTTTTAAGCTTTCTATATCCTCTGTAGACTTTATTGAGAGCAAAAGAATTGATGTCCTGAAGCATAGAAATTAGCAATACCTACTTCTATGCCCTTAAGTGTCAATTCACCATAGATATGCATGAATTTTCTATGATAGCTGGCGGCATAGGTGTTCATCAGAAGTTCAAATACATCTGGCATAAAGCCCGATGGAATCAGATGTTCATTTGGGTTGTAATACCAATGTTTCCCATCTGAATCGGAATCTTCGGGCACTATGTGGGATTCTTCATTAATGAATGCTTTTGTAATCGAATATTTCAAAAACGCTATCAGTCAGGATCGATTGACTTCAATCTCAAAATTCGATTTCTTTGGAAAATGATCTTATT
>CAJQUW010009663.1:0-52707 GCA_907163375.1 Prostheceraeus crozeri
TTATTTATTTATTGAACGAAACTGTTTACAGTGACATTTTGTCCGAAGACTTCAAGGGCACTTTACATAAAAAACGAAAAACAATCGCCAGAAGATACAAAAAATGCGATCCATAGCATGGTGTGGCAGATAGGTCTACATGTAAAGGCAGTGTACACACATACATAGACAGAGAAAGGGAGAGAGAGAAAAAAATGAAAAATTATGAAAAAGAGGAACGTAGCAGTTCTGCCTTCAGGGCGGACTTGAAGGTGGAAAGGGATGGAATTTATTTAAGAGAGGAAGGAAGGGAGTTCCAAACCCGTGCGGCAGCTACAGGAAACGCACGAGCGCCCACAGTCTTGAGACGAGAAGAGGGCAGCATAAGGTTCGAGGAGGAAGAGGAGCGCAACGAGCGCCTGGATTCGATGGATGAGGAAAGTTGAAGATAAGAATTAAGGTAAGGTGGAGCAAGGCCATGAAGGCATTTGAAAACGATCACGGCAAGACGAAAGTTAATACGGTCACGTATTGGTAGCCATTCGAGGGATAAAAGAGTTGGAGTCACGTGGTCGCGTGCTCGAATGTTTCGGACGAGGCGGCAGGTTGCATTCAGGATGCGTTGAAATTTGGAGAGGGAGTTGTCGGGAAGGCCATAGAGAATAGTGGAGCAATAATCGAGTCTGGAGTGGATAACAGAAGTGGCAAGAGTCTTGGCCACAGGCTCAGAGATACACCGTCGGATGGACCACAATTGACGGAGGGCAGAGAAGCACTTTGCCGTCGTGTCGGAGATATGCGGTCGCATTGAAAGGCAGGGGTCAATAAGCACACCAAGACTGCGGAGTTTGCTTGCAGGAGAGATCGTGGTGCCATCAATTACGATAGGGTGGTTTGGGGCTTGGCGACGACGCCTTTGAGAGGTGATCCACATGATATTAGTCTTGCTAGTGTTGAGGAGAAGATGATTTGAGCTCAGCCATTTCCGAACGTCGGAGATGCAGCTTGACATACGGGAAGCGAGGGTGGCGGAGTCAGATGGATGACAAGATCCAAAAATCTGTAAGTCGTCTGCGTAGATATGGTAGGAGAGACCATATGACTCGATGATTTTGGGAAGGTCAGCAGTGTAAATGAGGAACAGAAGGGGGCCTAGCACAGAACCTTGAGGGACACCATGTCGAGCCGGAGAAGGGATGGATTGAGAGGTTTCACATTTCACACTGTAAGAACGCTCAGACAGGAATGAGGTTAGCCAAGATAAGACCTGGCCCTTGATGCCGAAGGAGATTTCCAGACGTTGGAGAAGAATACCATGATGGACCGAATCGAAGGCCGATGAGAGGTCAAGGAGGGAGAGGAGCACTGCCTTGCCTTGGTCAATCACGGTGAGGATGTCGGATGAGATCTTTAGGAGGGCAGTTTCGGTCGAATGATTAGAACGATACGCTGACTGCAGTTGTGGAAAGAGGTCTTCGGAGTTCATGTAGGAACAAATCTGTTTGGCGACCAGCCGTTCAAGGACTTTGGAGAGGGTGCAGAGCTTGGAGATGGGTCTGTACGAAGAGACGTCATTTGGATCAGGATTGCCCTTTTTCAAAGTGGGGTTTATAACCGCCTCCTTCCATAAACGCGGGACAGAACCAGAAGATAGTGATTGGTTGAACAGATGGTGTAGGAAAGGTGCAACGAGATCGATGTTCAACTTTAGAAACTCAGATGGGAGAGGATCGCGTGCATTGTGCTTAGGGGGCAGTTTGATGAGGGCGTTGATGACATCCGTTAATTCGAGGGGACGAAATTCGGATAAATAACAGCTCGAGGGTACAGTTGAGAAGGTAGGCGGAGGGGCGTTCGATGTGGCATCGTGGATGGATCTGACCTTGTCGAGGGTGTGCTGATGAAAGGCTTGGGCTGAGATGTTAGAGTTAGGGTTGCACCGGCTGCGTCCCATGAGGGCGTTAATTGATGTCCAGGCCAGTCGAGGATTTTTCTTCTCTGAGTCGATTTTGGCCTTCCAGAAATCCTCGCGCTTCTGGCGAGTGAGCTGTTTGTACTGCCGTCTACACAGTTTCAACTCCGATAGCATAGTAGCAGCAGACTCAGCATCGACACGTTTGATGTGACGTTCAAGTCGACGTACTTGCTGTTTTGAAATTTTGCACTCTTGATCAAACCAGGGATCAGATAGTCGGATCCTGCAGCGGACTGTCTTCGAGGGTGCAACAGTATTCAGCACAGACACTAGTTCGTTGTTGAACAGTTCAGCTAGCTCGTCGATGTTGGATGCACATGACGGATGAACACAGATAGCGGAGTTGGCGATGGATGTTCGAAGGTCAAGGGTGTTAAGGAACCGCCACGGGCGAGTTGTGATCGTGCGATAAATAGGGGGTGGGCGAGGTAAGGATGAGTGCCAAACTACGAGACGGTGATCGGAGAGACCGCAATCAAGGATGTCAGTAGGAGGGGTAGGAAAGTCAGCTCTCGAGACAACAAGGTCAAGTGTACCGCCACGGTCATGAGTCGGACCTCGAATATGACAGACTAGGCCGTAGGCACTGAGTAGCTGTAGGAGAGAAGTAGCATGATGATCACTGTCATTTTCGACGTGAATATTGATGTCACCGGCGATGAAAATTGGCTCGTTAGAGGTAATGAAGATATCAATGATGTTAGAGAGTTCAGTGAAGAATAGCGTGGACACTGGGCCGGTTCTGTAGATCTGAATGACAATAGCAGATACAGAACGAGATGTAATTCGCAAGGCGAGGCATTCGAAGGTCGAAGGGTTGGGGAAGGTCAGTCGGTTCATCTTCACATTGGGAGCAGCAATCGCGACTACGCCACTTTTGTGAGGAGGGAGTCCGCGCGCTTTCTTGGGCGTGCGCGATCAAGCACGGTCAGGCTAGCAGATCGTAGAAGCCGGAGATTGGCAGAGTCAGAGTCATGCCATGTTTCCACGAGGAGGAGAACCTGAATAGAGTGGTCGCGTAGGATGGCGATTACATCATCAACTTTATTTGCAAGTGATCGGATGTTCAGGAGGCCAAACTTCAGGGAGATTCGCACAGGATTTATATGGCGGTCAGCACGAGGCAGCGGTTGCAGTTGTCTAGGCGACGCGTGTGTGGGGAACTAAGGAGACTGCAGATACTTGCTCACAGCAGCACAGTGGGATAGGGAATGACTGGGCAGTGCGTCCGGCCTCGGCGATACTGTATTTCCCCTTAGCAGACGAAGGAACCAAAGTTTCCGCTTAACACTTCGGGTGATGGGGAAATACGAGGAATTTAGGCGGCGGAGTTCATCCCGCGTGTAGCACGAAGAAGTCGATGACATAACGCGGAGCGATGTAAGGGAGAAAGTAGGGAAAAAACGCAGATGTAATTCAGGAAATTTGAGCACAGCAACTCAAAGCCAGGATGATCAGGTGTGAGAGAGGGATAGCTCAGTAGACCAGGAAAAGTACTTTACGTCAATATAAAACATGAAGCAGACGAAGCAAGGCGATATACAGCAGTGGCGATGATAGGATTCTGAGAGAGCGCCAGCGTAGGACGGGACGACCGTCCACACCGAGCGCTAGGAGTAGTCATAATACATGCAATAAGGGAAATCCGAAAGCCGCGATGGATAGAATATGTCTTCAAACGTCGTTGAAAGTATACCGTCTTCGGAATGTGTCCTATGCCCGCTGTCTTAATCATCAACTTCATTTGGTCATTATGGTTGCACATTATAATACATGCAATAAGGGAAATCCGAACTTTGATCGTTTATTTGAAATAATTAATGAAACGTGCAATTTTGCTCGTTCCCCTACGCTGAGATCGCTATACAATTGTTTATAACTTCAATGACTCTTGGAGCAAAGATGGAATGGCCACTTAGATTCCATATCAAGAATCATGCTTTGGTTGACCTTTTCGATCTTGTCGAGAGTCTTTTGCATTTCAGCTGCACAAATATTCCAGCGAATGAACTGGTTAAGTATAAAAAGAAGAACTTGTATAAAAGAAAATACAACTGCATGAAATGCGTGAACATGCTCCACCCAAAAGACCTGCAAACTATCGCAGAAGTAACAAAGAAGCTCGACGGGTCACAATTATTGATCGAAGAGTACCAGAGAAGAGACTTGAGCAAGTGTAGGGAGATAGAGCAACTCACTACAGAATTGCGAAGGACCGAGATGAAGATGGAAGAAATGGAAGAGGATATGGAAATCTTATGAAAAGGTAGACAAGATCTCATGCTTGGGGCTTAAAACTAAGACATTGAACTGAGAAAATGCGAGCGGCAAATTGACAAGTTGAAGAGGGCAAGAGAACATCAAGAAGGGGAAGACGACAACAGCAATGAAGAAGAAACAACAGCAAGAGAAGCGGCACGAAGAAGCACCGAGAAGGATGACATGAAAAAGGAATTCGGTACGATCAGGATCATGCTATCCGATTTGAACAGCAGAATCAAGGACATCGAGGAGAACCAGTCAGCTAATCACCAACACCAGATCAACAGTCAACAGCGGAATACTGGAATGCCCAACCACCAGAACAGAAATGCGAACGCACATCAGAGCTTTCGAAACAACCGCCAGCCGTACAACAACTTTGGCTACAAATGTATCGTGGTTTGCCATAATTGTGGCAAAAGAGGACATCACACTCGCAATTGCTACGCGAGAGTGACGACGAAGTATCAACGTCCAACCTGGTGCAATCATCGACCAAGGCCGATGGTGTCATCAGCGACCGCTTTTTACCGAAACGATAGCAGCAAAAACTCCTCGAGTAGTTTTAGGTCGAAGTAATATTCTGGAGTAATATTTCGGAGTTTTTGCTGCTATCGTTTCGGTAAAAATCATTATGATCTCCCGTCGTCTGGTCAATTACGAAAGCAACCGCTTTGCCAACAGCCGAACTTCTACACCCCTCCAGCTCAACCTCCAGCCTATAAGAGACGAAAGTGTGCCACCTCAAACTGTCGCAGCCCCGCCAGCCGCACTCGATTCCCCCGTATCTTTGATACTGAGGTAGGAGAGGAGACAAATGTATCTGATAATGATGACAAAAGCTTAAAAACGTGGTGTGAAGGTTATGGTGCAGCTGAGACGGAGAGATGGTGGCGTTGTGGCTCATCGTCTCCAGAAAGTGGTGTCCGCCATCAAGCGATATCTTCAAGGGTGAAGTATCCTCTGCCTTACGTTCAGGGGATATCGGAAAAACTACAATCAATCCTTCGAGTTGTTGATGTGAGCGTGAGCATGAAGCCTGTCTCCACTCTTCGGTCTTTGTTGGTCGGGAAGAGACCGGAGCCAGCTAAGATTCTTGGCGCGGTCTACAAGATTCCCTGTGGCGTTGACAATTGTGATTGGTCTCATGCGGGTGAAACACAGCGACCTGTTGAGGAGAGGAGAAAGGAGCACGAACGAGCGATACGCGAGATGGACGTGATGAAATCGGTGGTTGCCCATCACGCAGTTGAATGTGGACATACAATCGACACCAAGAACATCGAAGTCATCGACAAAGAAGTAAGCTGGAAGAGAAGACCTGTGAAGGAGGCGTTTTGGTCCCATCGCTTTTCCTCTGATAACAGGACAAAGCACGTTTTAAGTGATGTCTGGAAGTTTAACTCTGACTGTTAGTTTTTCTTTTCTTTTTGGATTTTTGTGCCTTATCTTATGCTTACTTGTGTCCTTTGTTAGTAGCATTTTTCAGCCATTCTTTCATAATTTCGCATCTTTGTTATTCTGTTGAATTGATCTTTGAAGTGATGTTTATTTCTGTTAACTGTTTTCAATAAGCTGTATCTCATTCAGTTGTCTGACGATGGCCGCGTGCAGTGGTCGAAAGATCTCACAAATATAGTGCAGAAAACGAAGATCGGGTTTACGGATTCCTTCATACTGAATATAAATGATGAATATTCCGTTGTTTCAAACTGTAGATATTGTTGTAACATTTCAAGCTATAGAATTATTGCAATAAAATATTTTATTTATTATGATAATTATAATTATATTAATTTCATTCTCCGTTAGTGCTGGAGTGCATCACAGAGACCATGGTACACATCAATGAGAATACAATTAAAATGAAGTTAGTTCAAGTACAGTTAAAATTCATCATTGTAGTAAACGAATATGATTCTTAAAAGTCACTGGAGATTGAATGTCAAAAATTGAATCAGGGAGACCTTTCCAAACGTTGACAACTCACTCTACTTGAAAAGAAGTGTTACCGAGATTGTAAACGAGATGGCTTGATCGTAAGTTAGAAAAAATATCCACGAGTTATATTTCTGTTAAGTTCAAAGAAGTATTTATGGATCTATTTATATTTTTGAAGTTCTACGCTTTTGACAAACCACATCAATCGAAAGTGCATTGAAAAGGGATTCAGGAAAGCAGCATCAGCTTTATTTTTAAGGTCATTGCTGAGCTGAGGTGAAGGTCACTGTTTTCTTAACTGTGTTCTTAACTGTTTTGTTAGCAACCCTCACTGTTGTGCTGCCATTTTTATCACCATTTCGTGAAGTAAGTGAGTCGTGGGGCAAAACTGTGGTGTAAGAGAAACATTCTTCTACATCCGCAGTTTTGCAGACTACATTCCGAAGACATTGGTCTTATAAGAGATTTTGACGAAGAGTTTTCGTAACACGAGAACAAAACAGTGGTGTAGATCTCAGCATACTTTCTTGCTCCTTAATTGGTCTAATTGTGGTGTATGAGAATTTTTTCTACAGTTACAAACATAAAGAAAAACCATTTGCCCATTGAAAAACCACTTGTCCCGCACACGGGACAAGTTGTTGCAAACATCAAAATTATAATGTTATGCAATCAAATCGATAACCGTTTAAACACGTTAGCTAAATAGATAATTTTTTGAAGCGTGTGAAATGGGCTATGTGCGAAGGCACAACTAATATATAGGCCCGAACTAGCAATTAACTTAAATTCATTAATTGACTAAAAATTTTTTAGCAGATATTTTATTCGGATAAATTTAATGTTGGCAGAATGTTTAGTATGAACGACGCCATGGATGCTTAATACAACTTAAAGATTTCACATTCACATTTACATTTACATTAGCAAAAATCTCAATAGAAATGTGTTACCTCAACGACTTTATTGGATTTTATGACAAGATTATCCTTCTCTTCCAATGATTTATTGCGATCATCGTTAAACTTCTTACAATGTGCTTAATTGTTTATTTGTTAAACATTTCACCGACCTAATGTACACAGTGAGAGATGTTTAGAAAGCCCTTTTTATTACCTTTCTATGAAGTGAGTGAGTGTCGGGCAAAACTGTGGTGTAAGAGAATTATTCTACACAGTTTCGCAGACTGCAATCTGAAAAGTGTGGTTAAGAGAATTTGATGACGAGTTTTCTTAACACTAAAACGAAACTGTGGAGACATATGCACCCTCACTGTGGTGTAATTTAACGACATTGGGTCTCGGAACTACACATATTGTCTTGATTCTCGAGAAAACCGTCGACATATTTGAAGGGTGACAGTTCAATCCAATAACGACAGGCTTGTTGTCTCTCCAAATTGCTATGCCGATATTATGGTCTGATGAAGAGCACTAGTCAACGTCTCCACGATTAGCTCTCAGAATTTTTTTTCTGTCTGGCAGAGACACAGCCTTTGAGATTCTATGTGGCCGCATTGTACCTGTACCTCCAAGACCACGTCGCTCGAGTTCCATCAAGAGTTGCACATTATTTTCTACTGTAGCATATCGGTTGGTTTCAATAAGTATATGTTCAACAAGAGAGTCGTCAAAAAATAGTTCAAACAGATCCACTGATATGAAGTCAGAGTTAGATGAATAATTGCCTGCAGGGAAAACTTTGTTCAATATCCTTTCTATTTGTCTACTTAATAGATTTACTTGAATCTCTAGTAACTCTCGAGCATCAAAATCAGTTGTCAAGTCTTCATCTTCATTTCTAGTTACCATTACAGCTGGTGCACGGAATTGATTTCCTCTACGGTGATAACGTCCATATCGTCATCAGCAGAATCCTCAACTGTTACTACATTTGCCTCAGGGGGCTCAATATAAACTTCAACTATTTCATCATCAAATCCAAGGAGAAGCACTTTATTTTTCTTACAATTTCAACATTCAGGAAATGTAAACTTACACGTAATGCTGTTGGTAGTTTTACAATATAAATATGAATCGAGATGAAAAAAAAACATAAATATATAGTTTTTCATTTGACACGGGTAATGCCCAGCGTGACCGTGTGGTCACACTAATTTGAAATGTACGTATAGATTTCTAAATGTGAATCGAGGGTACAGGGAAATGAGCATTGCATAATCAATAAAGAATTGAAGTAAATATTACAGAGTGAATTTCTTGAAAATGATTATTGGAACTTGTATGCGTAACAAATAAGAAACAATAATTACTTTTTATGAGACAATTTTGAAGACGCCATTTCAAACGTTGATTGATGATGGAAGAAGTAAATTTTCAATTCTTTAATCAAAGTCAAATGTTATTTTGAATAATCAATTTTAACAAAAGGCCAAATTCATTAAGAAAAAATGAATTTTCAGGCAGCAAACACCAATCGCATCTAACTTTCCTCATGTGACCATGTGGTCACGTTGGGCATGAATGGGTTAAGTTATCCAAACTAACTAAATTTTATAGGCAATTGTGCATGTGTATATCTTACTAACATGTGCTTACAGTAGTGGCCAAAAAATTAGGGTCAGTGACATATTTGTGATTATATCAATGTAAACGGAGAAAGACTAGTTTTCCGTCATACATGATACTATATTTCCAGATCATACATGCTTTATGAACAGAATACATTTAATTTCACAAATCAGAGTCAGCGTCTTACCGGATATCCTCTGTTTTCCAAGATCGATCTGATTCTAGAGGGCATGCTTCGAAAGAGGGATCTGCAATATTCTGGTGTTATTTCTTTTGTCCCACACTTCCTTGATCACTCTTTCTAAGTCTGTCTGTTCTGTGAATCGGGTGAATGCCTTGCCACGTATTTCTTCATAAGCGACCAGCAGTTTTCTATTGCGTTCAAATCTGCTGAATTATGGTCAAGAACTTCAATATTGTTGTCCTCAAACCATTTCTGAACACGCGTCGCTTTATGGCAAGGTGCGGAATCTTGCTGAAACACACTTGTCATTGTTATTTGCATATGCAGAGAAAGTTTTTCTTCCAAGAGCTGCACATAGCGAGAAACATTCACCTTTTCATTTTGCTTGAATATTTCTAGCGCACTTCTTCCTTGAGAAGTGATGGCTCCCCAAATCATACAGGATGGTGGGTGTTTCACTGTCTTTATTGTGTAACGTGGGTTGAATCTCTCTCCCATCGGTCTTCGAACTTAGTTTGATCCAGTGCCTCTCACTTGCTGGAATATACTCTGATCAGAGAACATTACTCTGTCCCACGACTCAGGGGATTTGTCTTTGTACTTCTTACAGAACAGTATGCGCTGTACTCTTTGTTTCTCGGTCATAAGCGGCTTCTTCGCAGGGTGTCTTCCAAGAAGATGAAACTCATCCACTAGTCTTCTCCGAACAGTTCGAGGACTAACAGCACATCCAGTCTCTTCTAGAACTTTATGACAGATCCGTGCTGATCCAATGTGAGGATCTCGAGATGCAGACAGCTTGATAAATCGATCGACGTGAGGCGTTGTCTTCTTTTTCCGGCCAGACTTGTACCGTCTGGACTTTCGCAGGCAATTCTGAACGGAGCGATGGATGGCGTTGGTAAGGTGGATGGCCAACCGGCAGTGTTGCACGGGGAAATATTCGAACAATAGCAGCTAAGATCAATCAGAATTGTCTACGTCTGCACTGTCACTGTCATGAAGAAGTAAGGATGATCAAAAATCTTCTGTGTCAGACAAGAAATCGTCTATGCGGGACCTGCTGCAGATGATCAATGTGACCTGGAACTGGTGGTAGGCCGACCTTTGGAGCAGCAAGAGATGTTGATCTGTATTGGAGCCAGATGTCGATGTATCCGTTCTATAACGCAGTCATGACAAATTTAGTATTCTATTAAGACATTCGTGCAAAAATTATTTGGTCAGGGCGCTCAAACTTAAACTGAATGGCATTGAATCAGTCAAAGAATGCCATATTTAATGTGCAAAAGCAAAATTAACATCCTTATGGGCCTCTACTAAGTTGGTCTCTAAATGTCGTTGCAAGCTCATCTATGAGTTCCTGGTCATGCTAGCATGAATAATGTGCATCAGCACACTACATTATCCAAGTTAGCGATGCTTCTCTTCAGATCTGTAGATAGAAATAGAAAATAACCATGAAAAAGTCAAATTAGTGACAGTGACCTTGATTTTTTGGCCACTACTGTAGTTAAAGTACACATCAGATAAGTTGGCAGTGTGGGGTGCGATTTCCTATAAACTTCATCAGACGTTGATATTTCAAAAGGAAAGGTCGTCATTTTCAGTAATTAAATTTTAATCTGATTCTGATATTTCCAATGATTACAAAACCTGTAATTCCTTTGTATCGCAGGATGATTTATTTAGTTTCAATGTCATATTATTGAGATGTGTTATTTTAACCTTAATAAACTCTAGACATTAGTAGACTAATCTATTCAGAAAACGCTTTAGGCTTTCTTTAACACAATCTTCATGGAAATGCTGTCATTCCAACATCCTGTTAACAATTCTGTTGTAGCGGTGTCATCAATCAGCCTTAGTTGCGATGCACGCTAACAGATGGTGTACAGCTGCTGCTCTCCTTGATTTTAACACCTCTCTTTACTTCACTTTCCACTTGTAATCTCTTCGCCTTATCTTAATTACCTTCCCATCCTGTCACTTGGCGAATGTAATGCTGATGATAATATTAACACAACTATTCTGACTGCGAGACAAGACGGTGTTCTAAAAACTCTCTCCGGGCTGTTAGAGACTAGAATAATTTACTTTGGTGATTTACCTTACTACCATTGGCGTATCCAAGGGGGGGGACACCGGGGAATGTCCCCCCCCTCTGAGAGATATGATTTTAACACATAAGTTTATGAAGAAGGAAAGTGAACTCAAACATCAATTCTCAATACATTCTGTGGAGTTGAGCTTTAGTGCTTGATTTGCCTGGGAGTCTTGTGTCAGAGTGTGACGTTGCTTTCTTACCTATAGCCATTGCCGATAGCGCCGATAACACATTCGTCAAACACTGACTTGCAGTGGCGTAGCGTGTATAGTATTCACAGTATTCAGTGAATACCTATTTATTTCCACTGTGTAAACTTAATGAATTCTATCCATTCTTAAATATAACCAGCTTTTTGTCCGTTGAAAAATCTTCTTTATTCAACCAAAAAGTATATAAAAGAAATTTGCATTATTTCAAAGTACATTTATGATAAGAGTTCATTAATTGCATCAATCAACGCTAATTTGGTTTTCGGACACTTTTCCTTTGCTCTAAACTTTCCGAACGTGTTCAATGCGCCATCACACGCCTCCTTGATTATCTGCACAATGTCGACAGTTCTGTTATCAGTTTTAATTCTCCCAATATGAGGCTACTATTCAACTTGACCATCTGAACACCACTGGTGAGTATTCCAATCGTGAATATTCTCTCATTCATAGGATAACAAGTTCTCAATTCATAATCGGACTCGTGTTGCTCAAGAAAATTTTCGGAATCACAGAACAACTTTCGATCCAACTTCAGGCTAAGAAGATAGATTTTGTGGCAGCCATGGAAGAAGTTCAACATGTAACTGACATCTTCAGGTCTTGGAGAAATGAGTCAATTGTATTCATCAATGGTTACACAGAAGCCGTGAAGCTGTTTCAGTGCATTACGGACGATCCTTCTGCAGAGCTCGAAACACCGCGACTGACATCAAAGCAAAAATATCGTTCGAATGTGCCTTCTTCATCAGCATCTGATTATTACAGAAAAGCTACATGGTATCCTTTGCTTGATGCAATCATCTCACAGATGAACGATCGCTTCAGTGAATCTTCAAAAACTGCCCTATCTATGTCAAACTTCATACCAGATCGAGTTGCCGATGTCATAGTGGAAGATATGAAACGTATCTTTGAAAAATATAAATCCATACTGCCAAGTCTTGATACTTGTATGATAGAATTCTACAGATGGCAGCGAAAATGGAATTCAATTCCTAAACAAGATTGTCCTTCAAGCGTTGTGGAAGCCCTGAAGTCGTGTAATTCTGACCTATATCCTAATATCTATATCCTACTGAAAGTGTTTGCTTCAATCCCAGTAACTTCGGCGACTGTAGAGCGGTCGTTCAGCAAGCTTCGTCAAGTGAAAACGTCGTACCTCCGTTCAACAATGAGTGAAGCACGTTTGACAGGATTGACTTTGCTGGCAATACACAAGGACATTCCACTGGATTACGACTCTGTGATTGATTTGTATAAGACGGAGCACAACTCACGCTTTAAATTGTAATACGTTTACTTAACTCCTAACGGTCTCTCGTAAAAACATTAGTGTAAAGCTCAGAAAAATGTCATGTTTTTTAGCTTCTTTCTTCAGGAAAAGTATTTTGCAGTGCCTGTATATTGTTCTGTAATTTCACTGTACTGATAGAGGATATCTGAAGTATACATGTAGAAGATGCGTACACTAGTAATACTGTTTGTGTCACTGTTTAGTTTGATAATAATCTGTACCTGTTCAGTTTTACTGAATTCAATTTTAGGACGTTACGGTATATCAAAATGTGGGATATCAAAATTTGGGATTAACGAAAATGAATATGAAAGCGAAGATTAAATTATCGATAATACTACATGCGACTATGATTATACTATTTATGATTATTATATTTCTTTGCGTTGAATATGCATAATCTTCGTGGTAGGCCATAAAATTCATTAATTTTTGTACCCCCCCCTTTTCAAAATCCTGGATACGCCCCTGCTTACTACAATCATCATAGACATTACCAAAAACCTCTACAAATTGGCGCCCAACTAAAAATCATGGCCGACCCAACTCAACTCGCCGCTCTAAGTGTGAAGCTACCTTCCTTCTGGTCCTCCGACGTCGAGCTGTGGTTCTCACTCTGCGAGGCGGAATTCGACGTCTGTCGAGTTACCAAGCAGCAAACTATGTTTGGCCACATCATTCGCACACTCCCTCAAGAGATCGCTCAAGAAGTTCGCGACCTGATCGTTTCTCGACCGATGACCGATCAGTATGATGAGCTGAAGGCTGCCATCATCAAGCGAACCTCAGTCTCCGAACACAAACGGTTGCGTCAGCTACTCAGCGAGGAGGAGCTTGGTGATCGTAAGCCTTCGCAACTCCTGCGCCGCATGCGTCACCTGCTGGGTCACCGCAACTTCGATGAAGGACTTCTGCGACAACTCTTCGTTCAGAGACTCCCCCTCCATGCTCAATCCATTCTCGCTGCCTCCAAAGACTCCATGCCACTTGAAGATGTTGCAGACATAGCTGATCGAATTCTCGACGCTCCAGTTCCTCTCCACGCCGCGGTCGCTTCAGTCAACCGCCCTGACAGTCTCAGCGACCGACTGGATCGCTTGGAGAAGACAGTGAACCGACTTGCTGAACGCATCTTCTCCTTGTGCACTACTAGGAACTCACGTGAGCGTTCTAAGTCCCGGAACCGTTCTAATCGTCCTGTTGGCGACCGTCCTGATGTGTGCTGGTACCACCGAAAATACAGCACTGCAGCTGAGAAGTGCATTAAGCCCTGCAGCTTCCAATCGGGAAACTCCTCGGCCCCGCAGTAGAGGTGGCGGCTGCCACGGGTCCTTCATCTCCGAGCTGCCGACTTTTTGTTTGGGACCGCTACTCTGGCACCAAGTTCCTGATCGACAGTGGTGCTGATGTCAGTGTCCTTCCTCCTACGACTGCTGATCGTCGAAATGGCTTCCGTGGTGAACCTCTCTTCGCAGCTAATCACGCCATCATCTCAACCTTCGGCCAGCGATCGTTGACTTTGAATTTGGGACTACGGCGTACCTTTCGGTGGATTTTTGTGATAGCTGATGTCACTCATCCTATCATCGGAGCTGACTTCCTCAGCCACTTCCACCTCCTGATTGACCTGAACCACCGTCGCCTTCTGGACAGCTTTACAAGCCTTTTTGTTCTTGGCACCACGGCCAACGGTGTTCAGCAGCTCAGTCCTCTCCTGACTCATCCGTCTGCGCCTGCCTCTCAATGTCCTTATTTGACTCTCCTACTCCAGTTTCCTCGATTAACGAATCACTCCCTGCATGATGACGCTGCCAAGCACAATGTGACTCACCACATCCGCACCACAGACCCTCCAGTTTTCACTCGCCCTCGCCGTTTAGCACCGGACCGTTTGCGTTGTGCTAAAGAGGAGTTCCAGCACATGCTTGAGATGGGTATCGTTCGTCCGTCCGATAGCACGTGGGCCTCTCCTCTGCACATGGTCACCAAGAAGTCTGGCGATTGGCGCCCTTGCGGTGACTACCGCGCTCTCAACCATGTGACTGTACCTGACCGGTATCCAGTTCCCCACATCCAAGACTTTCGTCCAACCTCAAAGGCAAGACTGTGTTCTCATCCATCGACTTGACTCGTGCCTATCATCAGATTCCTGTCGAACCTGATGATATTGCGAAGACTGCAGTTACAACTCCTTTCGGTCTTTTCGAGTTTACCAGGATGCCCTTCGGTCTACGCAACGCAGCACAGACATTTCAACGCTTCATCGACGAAATTTTACGTGGTTTTAACTTCGTATTTGCCTACGTTGATGACCTGCTAGTCGCTAGCTCCTCACCGGAAGAGCACCAGTACCATCTCAGAATGCTGTTTCAACGCATTGATGAGTACGGACTCATACTGAACCCGTCTAAGTGTGTTTTCGGTGTCTCATCAATTACCTTTCTCGGACACAAGATCGACTGTCATGGAATAGCGCCCGTAGAAGACAAGGTCACTGCTATCTCGAACTTTCCCCAGCCGAACTCGATAGCTGAACTCCGTCGATTCCTCGGCATGATCAATTTTTACCGCCGCTTTATCCCTCGATGTGCAAGTCTTCTACAGCCCCTAACCAATCTGCTCAAAGGCGCATCCAAGTCCCTGAGTTGGTCCTCCGAAGCTGAACAATCCTTCAACGACGCCAAACGTGCCCTCACCAGCGCTACTTGTCTGGCTTTTCCCGATCAATCTTCACAGTTGGTACTCGCCGTCGACGCGTCTAACTTCGCTGTTGGTGCGTCTCTGCAACAGTTGACAGACAGTGAACTTCAACCGCTTGCATTCTTTTCACGGAAACTATCCGACACAGAGTACAGCACTTTCGGCAGAGAGCTGCTGGCCATCTACCTTGCAATTCGCCATTTTCGCCATTGCTTAGAAGGTCGGACCTTCACCGTACTGACTGACCATAAGCCACTCACTTACGCTGTCGCCTCGTCTGCTGATCGACATTCCCCGCGAGAAGTCCGACACCTAGACTATATTTTGCAGTTTTCTTGTGACATTCGACATGTCAGCGGTAAGAATAACATTGTTGCTGATACTTTGTCACGGGTGGAAGTCTCAGCCATCACTCGTCCTTCCTGCCCTACTCATGAAGAAATCGCCAACGCTCAACGACAAGACAGCGACCTGCAAGGCTACCGCAACAAGCATGACACTGGCCTACAATTGCAAGACATACCCATTCCTTCGTCTACTCGATCAGTGACTTGTGACCTCTCTACTGGTTTACCTCGACCCTTTATCCCAACTGTTTTGCGTAGAAGAATATTCGACGTTATTCACGGTCTCGCACATCCTGGCATCAAGCCCAGCATCAAACTGGTATCCGAGCGCTTTGTTTGGCCTGATATGAAACGCGATATCAGACAATGGACTCGCGCCTGCATTCCCTGCCAAAGGTCGAAGGTCAACCGCCATACTCGTGCTCCCATCGGCACGTTTTCAGCACCGGACGCTCGCTTTCGTCATGTCCACATTGATCTTGTCGGACCGTTTGCTCCCTCCAACGGTTACACTTACATCTTAACCTGCATCGACCGTTTCACGCGATGGCCTCAAGCTATCCCTATAAAGAACATCACCGCATCAACGGTTGCACGCGCTTTCGTGGAGCGCTGGATCTCCATGTTTGGCGTTCCTGAGATCATCACAACTGATCGCGGTCGACAGTTTGAGTCTGCTTTATTTACTGACCTCACTCAACTTCTGGGATGTACTCGCATTCGAACAACGGCGTATCATCCGATATCAAACGGGATGGTGGAGCGTCTACATCGCCAGCTCAAAACCGCCCTCAAGTCACAACCCTTGCCGCAGCATTGGACAGACAATTTGCCTATCGTTATGCTCGGTTTGCGGTCAGCCGTCAAAACCGACATTAATTGCTCCCCAGCTGAATTGACTCTCGGCACCACATTGCGTTTACCTGGTCAATTCCTCAGCAGTGATCATTCCCAGTCACAGCCTGATGCAAACGGAACGGACGCTTGTGATTACGTCACAAAACTTCAGTCATTCATGCGAGAGCTGAAAGCCCCGTCTCCACGCCCTCAGTCCAAGCCAATTTTCTTTCCCAGCGAATTGGCAACATGCAGTCATGTTTTCATCCGACACGATGCTGTGCGCAAGCCGCTTCAACCTACGTACGACGGGCCGTATCTTATCCTCAGTCGGAGCGATAAATTTTACTGTATCTCCAAAAACGGCCGCTCAGAGACAATTTCCATCGACCGCCTCAAGCCCGCCCACTTAGATAGATCAAGTGCTGACACTCCTACTCGGACCACGCGCTCTGGCCGGCACATACAATCTCCCGCTCGTTACGCTCCAGGATGAACATCTTTATTCTACTACGGCATCGCCTTGACTGACGTAAAGGCTGGGAGGGGAGTACTGTAGCGGTGTCATCAATCAGCCTTAGTTGCGATGCACGCTAACAGATGGTGTACAGCTGCTGCTCTCCTTGATTTTAACACCTCTCTTTACTTCACTTTCCACTTGTAATCTCTTCGCCTTATCTTAATTACCTTTCCATCCTGTCACTTGGCGAATGTAATGCTGATGATAATATTAACACAACTATTCTGACTGCGAGACAAGACGGTGTTCTAAAAACTCTCTCCGGGCTGTTAGAGACTAGAATAATTTACTTTGGTGATTTACCTTACTACAATCATCATAGACATTACCAAAAACCTCTACACTGTCATTCCTTCATAAAAATACTGTCTACACTGGTGTTTCCAAACCTGATTTCCATTCAATCCTTCCTATACAGATAACTATTCAAACTTACTTACTTCCTTCACCGTTTTTCGTCCTTCATCTTTACAAAGTAAGCTTACAATGACAAGGTGCGTCATCTAACATGTCGAACTTCTGTAGTTCTTCCAATAATTGTAGACCAGTTGTGCTACCAGATCACACGATAAAGTTACTTCCTTTCAAGACGTATAATAGAATATAGTGCTTAATAATTCAAATTATTAATTAAAGTAGTCCTAATGAGGTTTGATGGCGTTCTCCAATCCGCAAGTGTACAAAAGCAATGCTACTGTAACCATTGGATTAATCAGTTCTTAAAAGAACTCAATGGAGCTTTCTCGTGGCAACGAACTAAAATTGGTCAGCTTTGGCCCAATATCTGGTAAAAGTGGAAATCTTGAGATTTGTAACACTACTCATTCTTACTGTTAATATACTAATATCATAGATTCCAAACACTGCCGCATACATGTTCAAAACAGACGTTTAATATACCTTACCGACTACAAATGCTGGTAGTGGAAATACAATAGGACAATGGTTATCATAGGTTAAGGAAATTAAAAATGGATATTATAAAAATAAAAAATTATTGAAGATTATATAGAAATTATTGAATTATTAAGATTTATAAAAATTGGAAAAGTGGAGGTAAAACATGGAAATACAATAATGCTACTACACCGATTCTGACACTACACATGGTGGATAATGGTAATAGTGGATCAGTGAAAAGTGGATAATGGAGGCAAACAATGGAACTACGATGACACTACTACACCGACAGCAATGAAATTATACACACTATACCTAAGACTAAATATGGAAAATACTATTTCTTCACTTGAATTTGTTATCTCCAGTTTCGTAATCCGTCTATAATACTTCATATAATCCCACATTTCTTCATGTGTTCTTCATTTGAAATACAATACATCGATCACTACTTCAGCTACCGATTAAGGGATATAAAACATAATACTGCAGTCCGTCAGTCATCAGCAGGTACTCGTCTAGTTGTGTTTCGACCCCTAACCTGAACACTCAAACCCAGACGAGCGTAGTGGTGTCTTAAATGTGTAAACCCGACACACATAGTGGCTGGCAAAATACTGAATAGGTAATGATATGTCTTGAAAGATATGCCACAAAGATAAGTCAGACATCATTCAAATTTTACGTTTCCCACATCTAAACTCATCCTGTCATTAAATTCATGCCATCAATAAGTACATTTTGCTTTTTGCGATCCGAACATGTAAACAAATCCTGTACATCAGTCTTTGCCTTTGTACATTGTAGTTTGCCTAAACAATATTTGCCTAAGCAATTGTACATGTGTATATCTTACTAGCATGTACTTCATTAAAGTACATATCAGATAAGTTAGCAGTGTGGGGTGCGATTCCCTATCGAATGAGGGTTAGCACGTTTTGACGTTAGCACTAGAACACCTGAATTTTTAAGTTGACGAGAAAGCCTGAAATGCGCCTATAGTGTTTAAGAGAAGAGAATATACTTAGATTTCATATCCCTATACCTCATTACAATGTCGGCCATCTATTGACAGCTTGTTTCAATTTCAGCTTGCACAATTTTCCAAAACATGTTCATTAGATGCATTGCTTATGTTTTAGGAAGTGAATTATAACGCTTGCTCTACATTTATTGCATAAAATTAAATATTTATTTTGATAAAACAAAAGAAAAAGAATTTGTTCACTATCCACAACTGAAACAAGGATAAATTAATTTTTTTGAAATCATTGTAGTTATGGTGCATTCTGGTCAGACAACGCGTGAAATTCCATTTGTTGCTGGACAATGTCTGAAGTTGTGTGCGGTTGTAATAATGGAGGACATGAACTTTGATGGTATTGAGTTTGGTGGACGAAATTGAAGTTAGTTTTTGATAAGAACTTGCGTGAAGATGAATAGAAGAATGATATTGGTGAATTGGGAAGTTTTCTCTCTCGCATTTGATTTGGCAGTCAAATCTTAGGATCGGCCGAGCTTCGTTCGTCTTCTCTTCTCATCTTCCTTACAAATTCTCAGAATTGTCTTCAGAATATCATCAATTTGCTTGTCAGTCTTATCACGCTGCTCACGAGGTGTTTCGCATCTGAAGTCTTCAGTCCGAATTGACCCATTTTTAATACTCTCGACAAACCATTTCAGGTTGCAACCGCAATGCAACGGATTGCCGCGAACAAACAGAGACATCACTTTCCCCTTGCCAAAAATTTCTTCTGGCAGAGTGGTTAATTTAGTGTTTTTCATCATTATATGTCGATGTTCTGTACTTCCAATTCCATTAAAGGACTTATTATTCAGCCTGAGATGACCGATCACATTGCCGATATCCAAATCCAAAAGCCTCTTCATTCCCATAAAAAAGTTATCCGGAATTTCCCGCAGTGGATTACCTAGGAGCCACAACACTCTCAAATTGGGCAGCTGCTGTAGCGTTTTTAACTTTAAGCCTTCACCAATTATGAGTTGATTATAATCTAAATCTAGCTTTGTCAATTTTTTAAGCGGAGTAAATGCGTTTTCAGAGATTTTTTTAATCCTATTCTCGCTAGCTATTAACTTGTAAATATCTTTCCAAGATGTAAATGAGTTGTCAGTGAACTCCACAATCCAGTTTTCGGAAATATCCAACGAAGAGGTACCGCTCCTATTTGCTACAGGAACAACTGCTAGATTTCTCCATCCACAATATACATGTACTGACTGTTCAATGTCGTTGTAGCTGCATTTCTCACTTCCTTCGACGATCAGGCGTGCAATGATTGCCAGCAGAGTGAAGGCTTTTCTGCGATGCATCGTCTGGCGATTTTATTGATCCTCTGAAGCGAAAGAGAGAAAGCATCAGTCAGTGAAGTTAGGGCCCATCACGGAATATTCAACAAGTCTTCCACTACAATTTACTCCTCAATGTGTTGCGATGATGCGATTTTCTATGTTATACAGGTAATGAAAAATGTTTAGACTCACTTAGGAAAAAATGTTCTAGATTCACGTTTTACATGAATATTGTCAGACTTACTCACAATCTCTAAAATTCGAAATGCACAAACTATGAAAAGACTCACAAGTAATTTCAAATGTGAGCCGCGATGGATAGAATATGTCTTCAAACGTCGTTGAAAGTATACCTTCTTCGGAATGTGATGATATTTCTACAAACATAGACTTGTTATAAAACTTTTGGAATGGAGTTCCCCATATCCGCTGTCTTAACCATCAACTTCATTTGGTCATAATGGTTGCACATTATAACACATGGAATAAGGGAAATCCGAACTTTGAGCGTTTATTTGAAATAAGTAATGAAACATTCAATTTTGCTCGTTCCCCTACGCTGAGATCGCTATACAGATGTTTATAACTTCAACGACTCTTGGAGCAAAGATGGAATGGCCACTTAGATTCCATATCAAGAATCATGCTTTGGTTGACCTTTTCGATCTTGTCGAGAGTCTTTTGCATTTCAGCTGTACAAATATTCCAGCGAATGAACTGGTTAAGTATACAAAGAAGAACTTGTATCAAAGAAAATACAACTGCATGAAATGCGTGAACATGCTCCACCCAAAAGACCTGCAAACTATCGCAGAAGTAACAAAGAAGCTCGACGGGTCACAATTATTGATCGAAGAGTACCAGAGAAGAGACTTGAGCAAGTGTAGGGAGATGGAGCAACTCACTACAGAATTGCGAAGGACCGAGATGAAGATGGAAGAAATGGAAGAGGATATGGAAATCTTACGAAAAGCTAGACAAGATCTCATGCTTGGGGCTTAAAACTACGAAATTGAACTGAGAAAATGCGAGCGGCAAATTGACAAGTTGAAGAGGGCAAGAGAACATCAAGAAGGAATAGACGACAACAGTGATGATGAAGAAACAACAGCAAGAGAAGCAGCACGAAGAAGCACCGAGAAGGATGACATGAAAAAGGAATTCGGTACGATCAGGATCATGCTATCCGATTTGAACAGCAGAATCAAGGACATCGAGGAGAACCAGTCAACTTATCACCAACACCAGATCAACAGTCAACAGCGGAATACTGGAATGCCCCAACCACCAGAACAGAAATGCGAACGCACATCAGAGCTTTCGAAACAACCGCCAGCCGTACAACAACTTTGGCTAGAAACGTGTCGTGGTTTTCCATAATTGTGGCAAAAGAGGACATCACACTCGCAATTGCTACGCGAGAGTGACGACGAAGTATCAACGTCCAACCTGGTGTAATCATCGACCAAGGCCGATGGTATCATCAGCGACCGCATTACCAACAACTGAACTTCTACGCCCCTCCAGCTCAACCTCCAGCCTATAAGAGACGAAAGTGTGCCACCTCAAACTGTCGCAGCCCCACCAGCCGCACTCGATTCCACCGTATCTTTGATATTGAGGTAGGAGAGGAGACAAATGTATCCGATAATGATGAACACGATAAGAACGATGACAGAAGTAAAAACGTTTACATTTTTATATGTCAACATCAATGGCCTAACGAAACATAAAATAGATGACACTGATCTTCTAACTGATATTAATAATTCGGATATCATCTGTTCAACGGAAACCAATCCTGATTTTGAAAATGAACCGATTAACATAGACTCTTATGATGCTCATCATTCATGTTACAGGAGGAATAATATCCTTGGCAGAAACGTTACAGGAGTTTCCATGTTTCTCAGAGAGCATGCCGATTGTACAAATACAGTCCGTTTCATAAAAAGTGGATCATCCTAAAATTTGACTAAATAAAACATAAGTATGATACAGAAAGCATTGTTCATGTTATTTCATGTCCCTAATATATTTAAATGTCCTTATATAATCTGATAAGCTATGATACAGTAACGGTTCTTAAGAAGCTAATATTTTGTGGCCCTATCCTTATTGTCAATGACATTACCAGTGACGAAAGTTGTGATACGCCATCTGTAGGTAGCAGTGAACGACGAACGTTACGTTTTAGAATACTCCATACATTTTCTATGGGATTCAGATCAGGAGAACGAGCTGGCCAAGATAATGTCCTAAGCCCTAATTGAGACTTGCACAAGTTGACTCTACTACTCCTGTGACACGTAGCATTATCATCCATAAATAACCAAGTCGATGGATCACCAAGTTGATCTGTCATTTGGCCAATGTTCATTCGTAAAACATTCACATAGCGTTCAGAATTCATGGTTCCTTGCTGTATGTGAAGTTCAGAGCAGCCATTGGTCCAAATGCCAGCCCAAATCAGTAGAGTCGCACCACCTTGTACTCGGGGACGATGTAAATGTCTCGGAATTTCCTGATCAGATTTTATCCATAATCTCAATCGACCATCACTATCCTTCAGACGGACTGATGCCTCATCAGACCAGACAACCTGATCCCATTGATTTCGCCAGTGACAATGACTCATTGCCCATCTTAGACGTCTTTTTGTATGCTGATCTGATAATTCGATGTGAGAGGGCCTCTTACAGCTCTTGAAATTCGACTCAATAAGTCTTCTACGAATAGTGGACTTAGAAATAGATGAGACTAGTGCAGCCATCTCAGTTAACGAGAGACTTGGATCAACTTTAACAAATCTCAAAATTAGGCGGTCTCTACGTTTGGATGTTTTGCGTGGACGGCCAGAGCCCTCTTTACGACAGAGTCGAAAATCATCATTATGCCATCGATGCACATTTGTGTAAGGGACATTTAGTCGCTTGCTTGTAGCTCGCAAAGAAAAGCCTAGTTCTAGCAAGGCTGACACTTTGCCTTTTGTGAATGCGATCTCGTTATTGTTCATTTGTGCTTTGCATTGTTTTCAACCGGTAAGAGATAGATTTCTAGCTGAAAGCAATCAGGAGTGCTGCCAACACCACCGCAACGAAGTCAGGAAGCTATGGAACATGAAGTCCAGTTAATCACATGTAGCAGTTACATTGTTGATGAATAATGATGCTATACTGGCTCTGATTGACCGATTTTCTTTATTTTTGTTTTGCTTGATAGCTTTTGGCTTGTAGAACAACATATTACATAACAAAGGAAACAAATGTAATTTTATAAGAGTGATGTATGATTTTGTGTAACATTGCTAAATGAAGATCAAATTATCTACTACTTTTTTTATTTATAACAGGAAAACAACTCAATATTCATGCTTGAAATTTCTAACAATGATATTAGTAAGCACAACTGACATATCTTCCAAATTTCAGAGAAATTCGTTCAAGTTTGGCGGAGTTACACAAAGTTGAAGTTAAGGCGATGTTTAAGGGTGATCCATTTTTTAGGAAACAATCTGTACAACAAAACTCTGAATAGTTGTGTTCAATTTTGCGCTTTTCAACAATTACTGAGAGTCAATGTCTTGTTAGCTACGATGTTAACACTCGTTTTGGATCCGTCCCAGCCAGTGAAACGGTGAATATAGCCAAACGTCATCTTCGAAGCGACACTCTTCTTGGAGAGAGAACTCAACTCTCCATCGAATCTATCGAGAAGTGACTTGTACAGAGATAACCTATCTCATGTGCCTTGAGCAATTCTTCAGTACTTCGTCATGCCCGATGGGATCACCTTTGTCTCCAATTCTTTGTGAATTGTTGTTGCAAAATTTGGAGAATTCGTTGTTTTCATCATTGACTGTCAATGTTGTCATGTATTATCGCTATGTGGATGATATGTTTATCGAAGCAATGAAGAGGAGTTATTTCAAAAAATGAACAATCTCCATCAAAGTATCAGCTTTTCAAAAGAAATCGAACAAGAAGGAGAATTGGCAATGCTGGATGTCGAGATATCTAGATCTGGATCATCATTTGAGCTTTCGGTATACAGAAAGTGCACAAGCACTGGCCGCCTGCTCCACTTAGCTTGAGTGGGCCTCTGTGGCTCCTGCTTTGTGTAGCCGACTTTATCTCAATTTCATCGACACTGAACGGAGATCAAAGAGGGCCACTTGCTTCCTTTCCTTCGAACTGTATGATTTCCATCATTTGTATAGAGATATCATTTTGTTTATTTCTCTATGCTACTCCCCACACATGAGTCTTGAATTATGTCTCCCTACAAAATCCTTCCTTCTAATGATGATCAAAGAGCTGGTCGAAATATATTAAGGTTTAAACAATAACAAAAACTATTTTACTAATCCTTGGGTTCCTAACTTTGATATTTTGATCCAAGGCCTCTTTACACATAAATTGTGATTGTTTTATGAACAACAAAGTAATAATCTAGGAAAAGATTCAAAATCATAACTAAAACTTATTCTGATGGTTCTCTGCAATGAGATGAATTCAATTCTGGTAACGTGACATTAGACGGACAAAATCAATCAACACGGCCTTAGTAGGAATATATATTATATTCTTTTCAAATTCAGTTTTAATTTTTCGGATACTACTCCTATGTACGGCATGACAGTGTAGATTATTCCATTATAATTACCGTCATCAATACTCTCATCTTCGTCCACTTGTATGCTTAAATCTCGGCTTCGTTTTTTATTTAGGAAAGAATGTGCAATACTATCTACGTAGATGACTGTATATGTGTATTTGATTCAATAAATAAAGTTAATGAATTTCATAGTTTTTTAAATAAGCAGCACCCTAATCTAAAATTCACAACCGAGATTGGTAACAGCCAGATACCATTCCTTGATGTTTTCATTAAAACTGATCCCGGCTTTGAAACCTCCATATATTGTAAACCTACCTACACGGGACTCCTGTTATACTACAAATCCATCTGTCCTAAACAGTGGAAAGTGGGTCTCATAACAGGTATGTTACATCGAGCATTTAAAGTATCCAGTTGTATAAGAGCCTTTCATAATGAAATTAGTAAGATCTATGACATATTTGAAAGTAATGGCTATCCAAGATGTATGATGATAGAACGTATTGTACATTCTTTCCTAAATAAAAACCAAAGCCGAGATTTAAGCATACAAGTAGACGAAGCTGAAAGTAATGATAACGGTAATGATAATGGAATAATCTACACTGTCATACCGTACATAAGAGTAGTGTCCGAAAAATTAAAACTGAATTTGAAAAGAATATATAAAAATATAACGTAGACGCAAAAGTGGTTTTTAGCACAAACAAAGTAAAATCGTATTTCTCACTTAAAAGTAAGTCAATTCCGTTGATGAAGTCGTGTGTTGTTTATGATTTACATTGGCAAAACTAAACGCCGTCTTCAACAGCGGATTGATGAACATAAAAAGAATCCGACAGCAATTAATGAGCATTTGCATAACTGTATTAGTTGTAACTCAGAAATTGATCAACAATTTAAAAGAATGTACAAAGGTAACGCAGATTATGAGATTAGCATTGTTGAGGCTCTTAAAATCAAAGATAGACAACCAAAAATTAATCGCAGTGCTGATTATTAAAGATATTTAATTAAAGTCCTGTGTTAACTTAGTCTGTTTCATTGGTTTTCACATGCCGTATTGATTGATTTTGCCCGTCTTATGTCACGTTACCAGAATTGAATTTATCTCATTGCAGCGAACCATCAGTTAGCGCCAACGCTGTGCAAAGCATCATAAAACTTATTCATTCACAAGAATTTGTGAATTTTTCTCTAAAACATTTCTTATGACATTTCTTATGATTATCACTTTGATGGCAATGTTATTAAAAAAGTTGATGAAATCAAGGATCTCGGGGTTTCTTTTACCAGCAATTTATGCTTCAACCGCCACATTTCTTTCATTGTTACTAAGTCGTTTCGAATGCTTGGCTTTATTAAGCGTGTTACGAATTCTTTCAAAGATATTTGTCTTTTGAAAGTTTTGTATAATTCGTATGTTCGGTCCAACCTGGACTATACTGCTCACACGTATGGTCGCCAAATGCAAAATGTGCTGTGAATAAGATTGAGCGTATTCAAAAAGCTTTCGTCAAGTTCTTATGTTTTCACACTCGCATCATGTACAAAAGTGATAACTACGCTGTATTATGCCATCATTTCCGCTTAACTACGCTCGCGGAGCGCAGGGAGATTTCAGACATTTTGCTATTTCACAAGATTGTCAATAATGCAATCAGTTGCAATTATTTGACATCAGCTGTTTGCCTTAAAGTGCCTGGTCGTATTACCAGGAATACTGGTATTTTTACTTCAAAAAGAAAAAGTCGCTTACTCTTACGCAAACATGCTTTCTTCCGGAGGACATTTTTGAGTGTAAACAAATTCAAAGAAATTGACGTTTTCAGTGCATCTCTTTCTACAGTAAAAAGGTTTCTGATAAAATATTTCACATAATTTTCTCGGTTCTTTTTATAAAGTATCTTTTTTCTTATTATCATGTATTTTAGGTAGGTACTTTTACAGTATATCTGGTTTTTAATGTCTCACCTTTATTCTGGTAATCTGTTGTATTTCATTAGTATTTGAAAAATGCTATGTATTTTACTGCTATGTCTTTTATCAAGTATATTTGTTCATATTGTAACATATTTCGGATACGTGTATATTTTCAGTATCTGGTTTTCTATTGTCTCATTTTGATTCTGGTAATGTTGTAATCTGTATATCATTCGCATCTGATGACTGTAATTGGCATCCAGCTGTTGTCATCATTTTGAATAAATACAAATACAAATACTAAGACGTGAGATAATGAAGGTCACCACTGAAGGAAAGGGAAGTTTCTACTGAAGGTAAGTACTTTTATTTATTTATCACAGCAGCTACAACAAGAAGCCAACTACAGCCGTCGATAAAAAAATTGAAGTAGAAAATAGTAGGACCATTTAACCGGTCCATCTTTAAATCATTTCATCCTATATGTCACTATATGGACCCCTTGGACCTTCTAAATGGACCCGATAGTTATACGTGCCTTTGGTAAATACGGACCACATGGTCCCTATAGGCCTATAGTGGCTCTCCGGACCTATGGATAGGGACCCTTTTCAATACGGACCATTTTGCTTAACAGTATGTATAGTACACGATTCATGAAAATCTAAGTAATTCCATTACAGGAAATGTCATATGCAAATCGTGCGAAGCCTTTTTCTTTATCGTTTCTACTTTAGACTACAAAAGTGATCAGAATTGGATTCTGTCTTCATGGCTCCTGAGTTCACTAAATACATTCAAATATACGCTTACATCCTCATTTTCAATATGAAAATCTTTGCTATATTATCACATCTAAAATATTCACTTAATACTGAGAATCCTTTAGTTAGTTGAGAACTACAAATAATGATAAAGATTGTGTTCTAAACAATAGTGAATAATTGAAGAAATATCCTTTATATTCTAATAATTACTATTTGTTGAGAACATCCTATAATGAGAATAGGCCTACCTTTCGGAATAAAATGCTGTCTTTCATGATTAATTTTGGAACAATTCGTGAAGAACATAATGTGATTGATAATTTTCATGTAAGTGTGCGAATCTCATAAATAATTCACATATATATCATGCTTGTACTGGAGGATAGTGAAGTCATTATCAAAGAGGCATTTTGGATATATCAAAAGCTGTGTGGCACAAGACTTATCAATTTCAAAGATCTCCGGGACTTAGTCGATTGAAATTACAATCAGTCAATATAATTGAATTGAAAATAATTACTACTTTAACAGTGCAACAAAAGCCAGGAATCCACTTACTTGCAGCGCCTCGAATGGAATGAGAGAAAATTGCACTCTTAGAGACAATTTGACTTGAATTGTTAGATTTCTTTAAGATTCGAAATATAGTATTCCAACATAAGAGCATGGATTTCTATCGGCTCATGGGTGTGTGGAAATCAATGATAGTGGACAAGAAGATCTCGATATCTCTGCTGACACTTGAGGGTTTTTTGTCTATTTCTTCATTGGAAGGTCTGATAGGGCAGGTGGGACATAGACATGCAACAAGAAATCAATCATGCTTGAGTAACAAGGCATAAATGTTTGCCGCAAAAGGAAAGAGTCCATTGAATAGATATTTTATCGATGAGAATCTGCAACTTTTGTCGGTAAAGGATAAAAGCATAGAAATTAACAATACCATAGAAAGTCCTAGAATGGAAATTGCATGAAAGTTATGGCACACGGCGGGGGAACTTAGTTGGGGCAAAATGCAAATTGTACGAGCTGGTTTCCATGTTTTCTGATTGGCATTTATATTTATCAAGCCAATTTGTGATCTGGATTGTTGCCCCTGTCCAAAGATCATGTACACAAAAGCAATAATGAATTTACAGAACACTGCAGCGACAGGATGACAAAAAAAGAAATCCTTAAAAACGCTCTGTACGCACATCATTTTGAAATGTCGCTCTTACAATCTATCAAGAGTATGATCAGACACATGTGCAACTTGCAATGTGGATTTACAGAACATGCATTGCTCCCCTGCTTCCCTGCTCATTACAATCGAACAATTTTCAAAATCTTTCCATGCTTTCAAATACCAGTTTCCAAATTATCATCACACTATATCACATATATCATTCAATGATCTATTGAAAAGTTCCAGCTACATTTCATTTATCTGAGTGATGATTGTAGGTAAAGAAGCTTTCATTGTGTTTCTTGCAGAAAAGCGCTAAGTTTCTTAACCGCTTGACAGAGAAATTATCCAATAATTCAGAATTTTTATCTGTGAATTCTTGAGATGTTCTCATAACCAGTCCACTTACCACTTACAATCATTATTCTGTGAACCAAATTTTAAATCGTATTCCAGTATTGAAAAAATGGATAACGGTTGTCAATGATTGCTGCATATAGAAAAAGTATATTTACTAATAGAATAGTGGGCTATTTCATATGAAACAATACTACCATCTCACTTATAATTCTCTTCAAGAAGATACTTAAAACTTATATTAAAACTTAATACTTAAAACTATAAAATAGTTTGACTGTGACCAAAGATATCTAACACTACTTTTTTATATGGGGCTGGATTGGACTCAATTCAATTATCGTGGCACCTCTCTCGTTGCCTACTAGACGGGCAAAAAAGCATTACGAGTTATGGGGCAATCCTGCTATTTTGCAAACTGCTCTGAATCTTTTCACAAATAACGCGAGAAATAATTTGGCGCATAACTGATCAGTTGTCGTTCAAGTCAGAACTATGAAAATTGTTCACAAGTTTTGAGTGAAAACAGGAGTCTAATTGCATTTTTGCAGGTATCTCCAATGTTTTGCGAGGGCACGATTTCTTTTTGGTTCAGGCATTTGAATTATCAACCTAGTTATCATTTGAAACGTTTGTGGCGGTTTTTACTGGTGTTAATTCCGTGCGATAATTATTTTTGACACAAGGCTTTCTAAGAGTTATGATATAGTTGTTTAATAATGCCACGTGCTTTGCTACAATGGGTAATGTCATAGGGTTATTGCTGAAAATTTAAGTAAAGATTGGTGATTAGATGATGAAATCAGTTTTAGGCAGCGGCTATTACACTGGCTGGGCCGATACAACTTCGGTCTTGGCTATTGCACCGGCTGAGCTTTTACAACACTACACCATGTCTGTTGTCCCACCTCGTGTTTCCCAGCTGTTAGAGACTCCAAGTGATTTAATGTAGCAAGAAATATGTACAGTGATGTATCTTGATTCTATCTTGTCTCGCCTTCAGCATTAGAGGAATTTTGTGACCCTATTCGTGGGAAGCATATTTCCTATAGTTTTGAACTACACCAAAACACTGAAAGAGACACTGTTTGTGGTCAATTCTTGTTTTTTTCTGGAATCTTTTTCTGTCGTTGATATTTTTGTGGACAATTTGCTGTAGATGTTTTCTATTTTACACTTATGATGCGATCAATACCACCTCAGTCGCTGTGATATTCGCGAGAACGAAATTGGACCGACTCAGCCGTTGTAGCAGCCATCACTGTCTTTCATGTCTTGTCTTTTCATTGATGCTTTCTTTCTTGACGTGATTCAAATGATATGTGGGCCTTAATTTTTGTGTTTAGTGTTTTAGCAATTTTTTTTCTATTTCAACAAATAGTCATTCAAGTAAATACTTGAGAGGTAATATAGCAAATCTTGATCGATTCGTGGTTATTAAACGATATGTACATCGACAGGCTACATACAAGTTCAGCCAATTACGGATCCTGTAGATGGTGATAGTTCCTCATGCTGTAGCCCATTTGTCTTCCAAAAAGTGAATCTTGCCAATTAATGATACGGACTTTAGACATCTATATAGCCTAGTCAACCGCCTAACAGACATGATTTGCATCCTCAGTTCGCGTGTTTCTATGCTATTTCTAAACACACAGTTGGTTCTTGAAATCCTATCGAGCATTTACTCATTTGTAAAATACTGCAATTGATCAGGATGAAATTTCATTCCAAATTCTTCAGAAATTTATCAAATGTAAAAAACATAGATCTACTGAGCACGATTTTCAACAAGTCAGGATTCCGGTATTCTTCTCATCTCTCTTACTGTTAGTTTCTTGTACAATTTCGTGTTGACTGTGTACACCCTCCGACGCATCACCTTCGCTCCTCTCGAATGCGTTTCACTATTCAACCGAAATTTTCAGGTTTTTGGTTCTGCCATTCAGGCAAATACCTCGATGCCAAAACTTCTTCTACCCGCAGTTATTCAAGGAGTTGGGCACTCATGCCAATACTATGCCAATTTCACTGCCAATTTCACTAGTCATGCCAATTCTAGACATCACCTCTACGGTAGTTGTGGTGATAGTTGCATGAAGCTGCTTGTTTGTGAACAATTAGAATATAAATTTTTACAAACTTGATGCAATCTTGGACGGAAAATAAGTGAAACCACCCTGTCATTCGTCCATGTTTGAACGGGATGAGATGGCCTACTAAAAATGCTCAATTGGTAATATATTTGCATGATGTGCTCCCAGATTATTCACAAGTGATTATCTTTTCAATTGCTATTTCACTGCATTAAGACATCTCAGATGCCTGCCATATGAGTAGGCCTAAGTAGCGTAGGAGTACTCTAGTAAGATAAGTGTACCCAGGGTGGCGGCTGAGTGCGGGAATTTTGTTGCGTCCCGGGAATCGCCCTTAAATTTTAGTGAGATAGTCAATTAGGTGGTCCTTAAATATCCCGGCAATGCCATTTTGTGACTACTTACCACTAAGCTCAATGAGCAAATTTCTTGGATTTCAACAGCTATTAATATGGCTGTTTTTAAGCCCACTATTTCTATTAAATTTCTTCGAATCTCAATTGATGCAACCTAGTAAATACACATGTTTGCACAACATCAGTGTGAAATATTCATGACGTCATAACTTTGTTTCGTTTCCATATGACAGAGCCAATGATGTCTATGAGGTGATGGTGTTGTGTCGTTGACGCGTCGCTGTAGTGAAATCCGTAATGATGAAGTCTTGCATACGAGTAACGTTGCATCTTATGAAAGCAATTTGTGGTTATTCACATCGAAGTCGTGTACATAATTGGGTTGACTATAATTCGTGCATACAAGTGTAAACTCGTATTCCATCTTTCGATAGGTGTCTGCAAAAATCGCTTTTTGTGTGTTTCTTAACGTGCTTACATGCGATTTCGTAGCGGACTCGCAATGTAGCAAATTATGCAGCCTCCAGCGATACGCAATTGAAGTTGCGAGTCTTATTAAAAAAAAGTCATACCTAAATGATCTTATATCTTCACGCTATCAATTTCAAGAGTTACTTGTGAACAATTGAACTCCTCGCAATGATAGTTGACAAATTTGAATTTACTCTGTCATAGATATCTCATCATCGATGCTTACCATAAAAAAGCAAGTCAATATCGACTTCTTGCTTAATTGAATTTGAATTTGTCCTGTCATAGATATCTCGTTATTGATGCTGTTTACCATTAGAGTGAATTATCGTATGTAAAGAAATTGAGAATTTTGAATAAATTGAATGCATAAAAATAGTGACTGTATATAGAATTACTTTTCATTTTCCTCATGTACTTCACTTCTACGTACATGTACAGTATAGGCCTAATAATGATGCACGCAAATACACGTATTGCTTTTAGGTGTAAAGCTTATGGAATTATCCTGTATTGATTTTCATCCATTTAAAAAGAAGCGTTTTCTATTCTATTACGTATTTAACAGCATGCTGAAGGGGAATGTTCAATTAAGTGTAATAAATGATGTAATGATTTTTTCATGTTTGCTCTGGTACTACTGACGAATACTACTTATCATATAGACATAAACTAATTACTGTCATCATATAAATGGTGAGCCAATATTGCAGTAAGATCAACTATAATTGTGTTCTGTGCATAACTTCAAGAAATCCTAAAGGTTACCGGAATTTTTCAGTGTAGATCTTGACATATTTGCTTTTTGCTTGATTTGTCGCGATTTTTTGACCACCCTATACTAGATTCATTTAGATTTAGGTTGTATCAAATATGATGGCATACTACAGGTTGGAAAATGTTCAGACGTTGCGCTTGTATAACAAAATTGACGAGAAAAGACACCTATTTCAGAGAAATTATAGTTTTTATTGCTGTCAATGGGCGCCATTTTTAATTTTTAAATTTTTGACAAACGGCTCGATAGAAAATTTTAAAATTTGTTGCACGAAAGTTGTCTATGGGTACCATATCAAAAACTGTCAACCGTTTCTCTGGAGCATTTTTTGACTAATTTTTTTTAAAGCATACCGTGTGTACTGTTGGTTGATTACAGGCCTACACTCCCACCAATTTGGAGAACGATATCAGTCCAAAATCATGCCAACAAAATTCCACCAACGCTAGAAGTGACAAAAAAAGTGCAGGGCTGCCGCTCTTCCGATTTTAGCCGGATTTCCGGGGTTTTTTTTTAATAAAGTAAGTAGTGAGAAAATGTTTTGCCATGGAACAAATAATTTGGATTTTGAACTATTTTAGATTTTGAAGGGGCCCTTTTGAGATTGCGAGTGGGCCCGTTTAAAATTGCGAAGGGGCCCTTTAAGATCGCGAGGGGCCCTTTTGAGACTGCAAAGAGGGCCCTTTTTTAACGTGAGAGGGACCTTTAACTCATTCACTCCCAGGCCTTTTTGACAATGTTGCTTCTAAGGATCCGGAGATTTTGCTATAATTTCAAAATTTGATTACTTGCTCAATATTAACTCAATAGAATTGACATTTTTACTCATTTAGGATAGTATCTCTGTTAACTACCATGCAAAATTTTGTAGCCCAACTCTTGTTAGATACTGAGTAATGTGGTTTTGAAAAATGGTATATTAAGGTCATTTTGAAAAATTTTGTGAAAATTAGCTAAAAACGGTTTTTTACTTCGATTTTGATATTTAAGTATTTGTTAATTATTTATTCAATATCATTGATATTAATACTCATATAAGAGAACGGCTTTCGCAACTACCATGCAAAATTTGATAGCACAACTCTCCTTAGATATTGAGAAATATGGATTTAAAAAATTGTATATTTTAGTCAATTTGATAAATCTTTGAATATATTATAAAACCATATTTTGATGTTGCGTACTAAACCGACAAAGATACGAAATAATAAAAAGCTTTCGTTTCTATTTCAAAAAGATGTATTGCTTATTGCTTTCATTTACATACATAAATCATGAACATTTCGTATATTTGCATTTTAGTTTATTGAGGCAGTAAACTAAAAATATTGTCAAATTCATGTGCTGAAATTCGTTTTAGTATGATAGTCTTTGAAACAGGGATGTACACAGAAAGCCACTTTGCAATTTGAACACATTTAAGTGCTCTCCCTGCGAATTTGCTTTGAACTGCACACTTCACATCGTCTTGCCGGCCTCAATTTTGATGCTGTAGATGGAATCGGTTCTGGAAAACATCGAGAAAGCAGCCGTAGAGCTCGATTCGGTCGGGGAGAAGGTAAAGAGGCATCGCCATCATGCTTCTGTTGTATGTAATCATTCAAGAGAGATGTACCCAATTCAATTATGAAATCTCGAATAGATGGTTGCCGTCCACGTCCAGACTTATTGTATAGTATTTTGCTTTGTACCACCGACAGAGTCAATAGGTGGAAGAATACTTTTTTCCACCACTTCACACTTTTTCGTCTCAATGGATAATATGCCATCATCTGATCCCGATTTGTCTACACCAGCCATGTTTTGCGTGTAATCATGAACAGCGATTGGTTTCTCTTTTTCTGAAGTGGGACTTCTGACTGTCACCATCTCGGTAGGATTGTGAATTGTAGTAAGAATATGAACATCTTTCTTGTCTTTCCATTTCAGTGCAACGACACCTTCCTTTCTCCTGTATGCTACCTCTCCCCTTCTCAGAGTCTCGTTTTGCAAAACTCGTGGCATTCCAACTCGATTAGATCGTACAGTCCCGACTGAAGAAGTGTTCTGTTCAAGGAGAGTTTCAGTTAGCTCTGGGCATGTGTAATAATTATCAGTATAAAGGCAATGTCCTTTTTGCAGATAAGGCTGTATAAGACGCAGCAGACATCATACTTCGATCTGGTTCACCACAATAAATTTCAAAATCGAGTACATAGCCACTTTAGTTTTCACATATTTCATACAATTTGACACCCCATCGGTTCGGCTTGTCTTTCATGTAGACTCTAAATCTAAGTCTTCCTCTCCATGGGCAGATAGCCTCATCAATGCTGAGATTTTTTTCTGGGTAGTATAGTTTCGAACAAGTAGCGCGAAGATGGTCGTATGAAGGTCTCACTTTATGGAGGCGATCGTGCTTTTCCTGGTCTGATGCAACAAATGTATCATTGTCGTTGAGATGGAAAAAGGACAATTATCGCTTGAAATCTATTGCGTGGCATAATTGCCGGTGCAAAACTTTGAGCTAGCAGTTCGGAAGTGGACCAGTAATCAGCCAAAGTAGGCTTTTTCACGACCATCATGTGAATCAGTATTGCAATAAAGCCTCGAATTTCATTTAGGGTTACTGTTTTCCACAATTTGAAAAAGGAATTAGGTGCAGCATCTTGTTTGCGGTGAATTTGATCTGCAGCATAACGATTTGTTTCAGATTTGAAAAGACGAATCATTCCAGGAGTTATGAATAAATAGAAAAAGTCTAGCGGAGACTTTGCTTCATCAGGGATATCTAATCCAGGATGTCCGATAAACGCAGGTATATCAGGGTATCCAGCTAATCCCTCTATCCATTCTTCATGATCATCCACTCTTCTTCCTCTTAAACGTTGCGGCCTTTGTATTAGGAGCGGGATCATCAGTTGTATCGTCTGCAGTATCATCAGCTTCTTCATCGCTAGACGAATAGTCGTCTATATCCGACCACTCAGCTTGTACCAGCTCGAGTATTTCTTCCGCCGATAGTCGTCGTCTGGCCATAATTTTGTCACTGAAGTGATTGCCTGGTGTCTTATAGCTAGAATTTTAACTGCGACCAAGGAGTAATACTCAGTAGAAATGCAATGTCTTCGCCTGTGATTATATTGCATCACTAAGATTGCTAAGCGTGAATTGTGTGCACATTAATGTTTAGTTTTAGTAGACAGATCAGAGACAGATAGATATGACATTAGTGTGAAACTAAATGAAGAATGACATTCTGAAGCCTTATCAGCTGCAAAGATTAAATGAATATTGAATCAAAGTGATAGATAGGTAAAAACGTGTATACACGTCCATGGGAGTCAAGCGGTGTTGTCACGTTGACGTGTATACACGTCGAGTTAAGACTGCGATGGGGCCTTTAAGGTCGCGAGGGGCCCTTTTGAGACTGCGAAGGGCCCCTTTAAAATCGTGAGGGGGCTCTTATGAGACTGTGAAGGAGCCCCGCCATATTTAGATTTTGAAAAGGACCCATAAGATTTTGTGAAGCATCCCTTTGAGATTGTGAACGGCAACTGTTTTAGTTTTTGAAGAGCACTTTTGAGATATGAATAGACCTCTTGAGATTGTAAAGGGCCTGTAGGATTAAGACTGGGACCCTTGAAGATTAGAGTATGTGGGTCCTCTTTAGATTATGTAGGGCTCTTTTCAAATTGTGAACGGGGCTATGCAGATTGTTGGGGGACCTTAAAGACCCTGCAATTTTTAAGGGTGATCAAATTCAAAGGAGATGTTTTCTAAAAATCCGCATGACTCTTGAGCAGAAGATTCTTCTACAAGGAAGTCAGTGATCCTTTTGTCAATCCTAAGAAACTGGACGAAACGTAAGTAATCAAGGTTTTGAAATAAGAAATAAATTTTGGCTTGACGAAAAAGTTGTAATACGTAATTATGGAGTTTATTATCAATTGAGTTCTGATTGCTTTATGCACTTCAATATGTGTCTTCCAAAAAGCGTCAGCCAGAAAAATATGAAAGAAAAATCTACTAAAAAGTTTCGGGAACACCAGGGACTGACGAATGAATATTTTGTACGATATTTTGTACGGCTAAATTTAGGCGAAGACACCAGCGAAATTTGAAATCTCACAAACAACTGCAGAAGTGATGAGGATTTCTCTTCATGTTGACTTTGCGTTTACTTATGCCATGGCAGATCAACCTTTATCAGATAGCTGTCATAATCTTGTTTGAAATCCAAAAGTTGTTCTTAATGCAATTGTTGTAATGTTGTAATTGTTTTAATTATGTTTGAAGTACAAGAGATCAGAGCAAGTTTGCTTTAAATCATTGCCGGAGCTACAAGTACTGATGAAGCTTCTTCAGGCAACCTCAACTGCAAGCGTTTTGACATTTTAGCCGCCATCAGTGCAATAAATCAGCAACTCACTCCACAGACCCATCGGTAGGTGGATGTGCTTGGGAATCCGGCATCTCAGCTTCGTGCATGAACTGTAAACACCAATTAGCTATTTGTATTGTTGCTTGCAATCTTCAAATTTTGGAAACGAACTCTACAAAATGAGATTTGAACTGCATGCATTTCATCAATTGTGGATTTCGGATGATGATTTGTTTACATGTGAGTCACTGATTCTTTACAGGTATACTGCACTGATGACGGCTAAAACTCCAGAAAGGTCAGTATTTCCCGTAGTGGATTGTATCAAATGTTGCTCTCATCTCATTTCAGAGTAAATAGTATATTAAGTTGAATGGCTTCTGTAATGTGTAATATTTGGGCACAATATAGAACTCCGTTTTCTCATATTGAGAAAATACGATAGTTTTTAGTCGTCAATTTATTCTGTGTGACATTGATTCAAATTTTTGATCCATTGATCCAAAATCTCCAAAACGCCTGCAAACTCGACCTAATGCTTCATTGTGCTGATCGGTCATCTTCAAACGAACAAGCGGCAAACACGTGTAGTAAATGAGAACTGCAATGTATTGGCACTTCCTTATTGCTAACTAGTAATGGATCGATGATGTTTATTATCAATAGTAACGGAGATGACTAAGCCAATCTGACGAATGGCACAGTGGCAGCGCTTGATGACGAATATCTCATTACATACCAGATGAATTAACTCACCATGAGCAATATTGCTATCGGTGTCTTGAAAAACAGGAAATGTTTTATCCGACGAGCCACAAAAATAATAGATTTCACTGTTTTGCAAAAGGCAATTGTGGAAAGACTACACGATGAACTTTTTTTGATAATCCATCAGTTTATCTATGATAGAGTCATTTACTTATCTGTGAAATTTCTAGGCATTTGGATTTTGTCTTCCGATTGTTCGCATAAGTCAAAATTTGAATTTAAATTTGTCATAAAATCCATAGTTTTGCATTCCTTGGCAGATATTTTCAAAATAGGCTATAGTCATGTATTGACATCGGAAAGTCTTCATTCAGATTTTTCCTTAAGGTAATAAACTCGCAATATTTACAATATACTACTTATGAGTAGTTTTAAAAGTAAAATCAAATTTCCCAGATAACGACTCGATGATTATTTTTGAAATTTATGTTATTATCAACGAATGGTGCGTTTTATCGATCCAGCAGTTAAAATTGAAATTCAGATTTCATTTTGATGATGAGTAAGTACAAACTAAAGTAAGTACAAACCATATAAGTAGTATGAAATGTACCATTTCGCTATTTTTTCGTAAACTGCTCGATGGAATTTTCTGTTGTTTTCCACATAGTCTCCTCTGATGATAGGGAAGTCATATGGAAAACGGAAACGCATTCGGATTTTATTTCATTTAATTGAAAATTATTCGCATGTGTAGAATAAAGCAACTTAAATGAAGTTGTCAGACGTCAATGAAGTGGATGAGATGGTTATGGCTAGATATGAAATATTTGTGAATTCCTGTGATTTACAGTTTCTAATGTGATAGTCTTTTACTCCAAGAATAATGCTTCTACTTATTCGGTGTCTTATAAACTTTCCTGTTATGGGCTATAGATTTCTCATTTGACCGACCATTTAAAGCAATTTATGTGTGTTATACATGCTTTGAGCAAATAGTCAAGAAACGCCTAACTGTTCGGAATATAATGCAAATATGAATTCGGAACAAATTTCTAAGCAATCTAGAGGTTGGGTATGTTCGAAACAACAAAAGGATGAGACGCCAAAATAAACTAGCATTAAATTTTAAGTCGTGTAAAAGGAGTGTAATTTTGGTGTATTTGTACACGTGTAATACACGTGTATTATCTGAACACAAAACACGTGTATTACACGTGTACTGGTTGACTGGGAAGAGGGTCCCCTCACGATGTCAAAAGGGCCCCTCACAATCTCAAAAGGGTCCCCTCATGATGTCAAATGGGCCCTTCACAATCTAAAAGGGCCTCATAACGATCTCAAGAGGGCCCCTAAAATGCTGCCTAAAGCAAATTATTATTTCCTTGGTAGAACATTTTCCCACTACTTAGCTAAGTTTAGAAAAGCTGGAATTCAGGTTAAAACCGGAAGAGTGGCAGCCCTGCACTTAAACGCACCCTATGAGATAGCACAATACAAAATTGAGACTAGTCCTGCACAAAAAACACGCTCATGGGAAACATTCATTTTCATTAAAATTTATTCAATTTCATGGGATCACCAAATACCAATCAAAAACAAGCGTAACGGCCAAGATATTCACACAAATCACATAACCAATACCACAAACCAATGTTCATGATCTTAATGGATGCGCAATTCAGTCCCCATCCCTTCCGTGCCCTGCAACGGCCACAGCAGGCTATCAAAGTTGACATAATTTCTCTGATTTTACAAAATTTGACTATCTCCTCTACTAATTTCAAGCATAGCCATAGCGTCTTGTCTCAATTTTGTATTGCGCTATCTCACAGGTTGTGGTTAAGTGCTGCGTGAAGTTTGGTTCTACTACCTTCTGCAGTTCCAGATTTATGGATGTGCTTCTACTTCATCAATTTTGCATTCTGACTTTGCTTCTTGTTTATAAACAGCCTTGCTGAACATGATTCCAAACTTGAGTCTCAGACTTCAAAAAGGAGCAAAGCTTGGACCTACCTGAATGGTAGGTTGGTCTTCAATGGTTTCATGGTCTTCAACCACTTAAACCCCCATGAACCCCCTCCCCCTGGATCCGTTGCCGGCCGTTGCCGGCTCAGCCATGGCAGCAGCCGCATGACTCGTTGTGCTGGTTCATTCGTGGTTAATTATTGCTATTAATTCGACATTAATTACTACTGCATGTTCATTCGATTTCAGTGGAAATCAGAATGCAGTAAATTTTTGGCAGTGGCTATTACACTGCCTGTACCTCCAATACGGAATAAAAGTTGTCTGTGGTGCATGAAACAAAAAAATAGAGGTTTTGCTGTATTGAATGTTTTAAGAATACCTATGGCAGGAAAAAACGCTTGCATTGATCACCACAGAAATCACTCAAAAATTTTGTAATACAAAGCAAGACAAATCAGCGAGTCAACTCATTCTGACATGTTTCGCAATATACTTCGTGACTAGGAGTATCTTATGACTAAGAAACATTGACAGCAACCAGAGATATTGAAGAATATTATACGCCTCAGCCAGAGTAACAGACAGAAAACTTCATCATTCAGAGAAATCATTTACAAAACTACACTGATGTCAATTATATACCAGTACAATTAATCATGCAAATACATTTGTCATGTGAAATCGTTGCATCATTGTCAATTGATATTTGAAGTATTTATCATGTTCACCCATAAATATAATGAAACAAACGATCAAAAATATCTTCAACCAATAACTAGGCGCATTATTTCCTTCATTGGTAATTTTTACACGTGACTTAATGCTTGAGAAATACAAGTCTGACGTTTTGAATTCGCGCCAAAATTTAGGGTTTGCGAGCAGCTTTAATGACCACCAGGAATCGGCTGATGACCCTTATAGATAGTTGGTGGACGAGATTGAAGTTAGTTTTTAATAAGAAATGAAAATGAAGCGTGAAAATGAATAGAAGAATGATATTGCTGAATTGGGAAGATTTTTCCCTCGCATTTCATTTGGCAGTCACATCTTCGGAGCGCCCGAGCTTCGTTCGTCTTCTCTTCTCATCTTCCTTACAAATTCTCAGAATTGTCGTCAGGATATCATCAATTTGCTTGTCAGTCTTATTACGCAGCTCACGAGGTGTTTCGCATCTGAAGCCTTTAGTCCGAATTGACTCATTTTTAATACTCTCGACAAACCATTTCAGGTTGCAACCGCAATGCAACGGATTGCCGGCAGCTTCCAGAGACATCACTTTCACCTTGCCAAAAATGTCTTCTGGCAGAGTGGTGAAGTTATTGTTTTTCATCAGTATATATCGATGTTCTGTACTTCCAATTCTATTAAAGGAATTATTATTCATCCTGAGATGACCGATCACATTGTTGATTTCTAAACCTTCAAGGCTCTTCATTCCCATAAAAAAGTTATCTGGAATTTCCCGCAATGGATTACCTGAGAGCCACAACTGCCTCAAATTGGACAGCTGCTGCAGCGTTTTTAACTTTAAGCCTTCGTCAATTATGAGTTGATTATTCTGTAAATATAGCTCTGTCAAATTTTTAAGCGGAGTAAATGCGTGTTCAGAGATGTTTTTAATCTTATTCGTGTTAGCTATTAACTCGGAAATATCTTTCCAAGATGTAAATGAGTTGTCAGTGAACTCCACAATCCAGTTGTTGGGAATATCCAACGAAGAGGTATTGTTCCTATTTGCTACAGGAACAACTGTTAGATTTCTCCCTGTACAATCAACATGTAGTGCATCGTAATCTCCTCTTGTGTAGCTGCATTTCTATGTTATACAGGTAATGAAAAAAGTTTAGACTCACTTAAGAAAAAATGTTCTAGATTCACGTTTTACATGTATATTGTCATACTTACTCACAATCTCTAAAATTCGAAATGCACAAACTATGAAAAGACTCACAAGTAATTTGAAATGTGAGCCGCGATGGATAGAATATGTCTTCAAACGTCGTTGAAAGTATACCGTCTTCGGAATGTGTCCTATGCCCGCTGTCTTAAACATCAACTTCATTTGGTCATTATGGTTACACATTATAATACATGGAATAAGGGAAAATCCGAACTTTGAGCGTTTATTTGAAATAATTAATGAAACATTCAATTTTGCTCGTTCTCCTACGCTGAGATCGCTATACAACTGTTTATAACTTCAACGACTCTTGGAGCAAAGATGGAATGGCCACTTAGATTCCACATCAAGAATCATGCTTTGGTTGACCTTTTCGATCTTGTCGAGAGTCTTTTGCATTTCAGCTGTACAAATATTCCAGCGAATGAACTGGTTAAGTATACAAAGAAGAACTTGTATCAAAGAAAATACAACTGCACGAAATGCGTGAACATGCTCCACCCAAAAGACCTGCAAACTATCGCAGAAGTAACAAAGAAGCTCGACGGGTCACAATTATTGATCGAAGAGTACCAGAGAAGAGACTTGAGCAAGTGTAGGGAGATGGAGCAACTCACTACAGAATTGCGAAGGACCGAGATGAAGATGGAAGAAATGGAAGAGGATATGGAAATCTTACGAAAAGCTAGACAAGATCTCATGCTTGGGGCTTAAAACTACGAAATTGAACTGAGAAAATGCGACAGGCAAATTGACAAGTTGAAGAGGGCAAGAGAACATCAAGAAGGAGTAGACGACAACAGTGATGAAGAAGAAACAACAGCAAGAGAAGCGGCACGAAGAAGCACCGAGAAGGATGACATGAAAAAGGAATTCGGTACGATCAGGATCATGCTATCCGATTTGAACAGCAGAATCAAGGACATCGAGGAGAACCAGTCAGGTACACTGTAATCTGGCACCTCCTAAAGTGGAAGAAATCTACATCCTAAAGCGCCACACACTAAAATTTCAGAAGGCTATGTTGAATTAGTAGGTGAGCATACTGAAGAGAACAATAGCCCTTAGACGTAAGCAGCTGCATAGAGGAGAGCGTGAGTCACTGCTTGCCAGACAGCAGGAACGTTGTCGCATAACAATAGCTGCTATTGAGGACATCATAAGTTCACGCTGCTGTATGTACGTGAATCATTCTCCGCTTCATCTATCCGAGGTTATGTAGCCGACTTTGACTTCGAGTGGCAAGTTGACTTTCCGTCAGTGATATTGCAATTACATTGCTTATTGAAATTAGCTGTTGAAGTTGTGCAGTAGTAAATTGCAAATGTATGGGTATCATGGTGTCATACCAGGAGACTACATCTTTCCCATCAACGTCGATCGAAATGCTGGATAAATGGAAAAGAAATATAATGACTTGAAACAAAATGGCCAAAAATCTGCATTCTCGTGATAGTCAATCGTGACAGATATACTGATCAATCTGGTTCATCAACTAACGGCAGCTCTGAAAAATGAGGTGAGTTTCCTGTTGCTCTGATAGCCTATTCGAAAGAGTTGTAATACATGCATGCTATATAGCACTTTAATGTAAATCAAGTTTAAGACTTCTGTAGTTAAAATGTCACTTTTTTTAACGGGACTAAATTAATTTTTTTGCGGATAATGCAAATTATAAATTGGAAAAGCTGCAAATTTTCGAGGTAGGCATACATTGCATTTGTCAATTTTATGCATTCAGTCGCGTTTTATGTGCACGGTAAAGCCTCTGAGAAGCAAATGCGTACTTATAGAAACTGCTCAAAGTACTCACTGTTTTTTAAGTGGTGTGTCCAATAAGGCTTCCGAACGAAGGCAGAAAAATACACGCATGTGAAGGGTTAATTGAATTGGCATATCAAGTTTTGGATTCAACCTGCTAATGTAAGCATTTATCACCAACTGTCATGATAATCTATAGTCAGATACCTATATAGACATCGAAAAAATGCAATAGACGACACTGAAGGACATTCGTTTCCATTATGCAGTAGTATAATTGTCTTCAGTCTTTCCTGATTCGGACATTTAAGAAGAAACATATTTTTGTAAACTTATGCTTAAAATTTCGCATTCAATCTTTTAAACTTCTTTATCTATTTTGTTAAATTTCTGCCGCCACATAGTGGCGAATTATTTTTTCGCTTAATAAATATTCATCAAAATATATGAAATTCCGGATGTCGAACTAGGGCTGACAGACTACTAAAAAATTAAATCGTCTGTACTTCTATCTAGAATCTTCTGCCAATAATTATCCTTTTTGTCAGTATTCAAATATCCGCGGTTTTTCTACAATGTCTAGACACTATTGGATGCAAACGTATTTTTAATGCACGGCGTTAAGTGTTCGACTTCTATAAATATTCAGTCCATACTGTTGGCTACTTTTAAAAGTAAATCCATTTTAGCAATGAAAGTCTCTCACATACTCTATTCAAATCAGTCATTATTATTAAGTTCTCAACGTAGCATAATATCAAGGCAAAAAATAGACTCTAGCACAAATAGGAAAGACCAAACAGTCATCATCGCAAAAAAAGAAAGATTGATTAACTTATATAGAATATTTCGATTCTGTAAAAATACATGATACGGTATTTCTGATAGCAAGAAAATGTCCGCCTTTTGAGTGGAACTTTTTTTATTCTTTCTCATAAAATCATCACATATCATGCTGGTTTCCTCAAACGAACTATACTCACATAGAACCAAAACCTCTAACGCTGAACAGTTTTAGACGCCTTCACAATGGCCATTAAATCACAGTAGAAAAGGAGATATTCCAGTTTTTTCATTTTTATTAAATTTCTAACGACGATCTTGGGCCATATAATCCATGCCAGTTATTATTTCTGAAGTCAACTTAGCTCATGCATGTTTGGTAGAGACCTGTGACGCTCATAGTGTTTTCACCTGATTAATAAGTACGGCTACTTGTTGTCGACACATAGCAGTTTACAAGACAGTGTGTGCTGTCTGATGTGGTAGAATCAATAAGAAACATGTGCAGTATTGCATTAGAACTTTCAAACGAAAATTAGTACTTGTGAATATGGATTATTAGCATAATATTTGCTATTTGTTGGAGATATGAAAATCGTGAATTTCCATAATCTGTAGAACATCAAACAACTAAGAATAGAGCCAATTTTCCGCAACAAGAGGTTTCAATTATTTTATCAAAGTACAGGTGCATGTATTCAATTCAGCATTGATAAATTATATTATGTAGGCGCATATCAAAATAAATAGCGTAATAAAAATAATTAAATGACAAGATATGCTCTGTGCATGCATGTTTATAAGAAATTCTTTTGTTTTCAATTATCTGTCAAATAAAAAACTTCGAATTTATGAAGAAATCATAATTTGTTCAGCCTGTTTCATGTAACATGTAACATCTTGTCTCTTAAAGTTAATTATTTCTTTCCCTTCACTCCATAGTTCGTAACTAAAATTCCTTTTTCTTTTCAGCAATCATTTCGACTTGAATATCAGTGAATACAAATATGTGGTGTCCAAAAATTAAATATGTGCTTTGACGGATGGAGCATCTACCATCATGGAACATGAAGTCTTTTTTCTAACGAATAATCTCCAACACAATCGACAGTACTTGGCCACCGTAGAAACTGCTGGTAGGACCTCTTCGTGTGCGTCACATCTTCACCAAGATCAGTGCAAAAATCTGTGAATTTTTTTGGTGACATAAGTTTCTTTGAATTCTTCAGTTTCTGTCTTTCTATAATTATTCCTTGATTTTTTTCCATGATGTTTTAGAGCTGCAATTTCTGTGAGATAAGATCGTAATTTAATTGAACAAAAATAGGTATTGATTTCCTTATCTAGTACTTGATTGTTTTTGTCTTGATATTGAGACTCTATTTGCTACTTTATCTTTATTGCAACTGTTGATCTACGATTTCACACATGCTTTTATCCACATAATTCTGTAATAAAAAATTCTGACATTTTATACTGTCCCGACAGTGATTATATTATATAGCACTTATATTTTTGTCACCGAAAATTGCGTTGTCAGGTCAAAATTTTCATTGTACATGAATACATGAGATTTCGTTGTATCTGTTACATCAATAGACCTGTGATTGTATTCATTTTGCTGCCAGGTGTCAATTTTACAAATTTCAAGTGAATTTCAGTAAAGTTTGCCTTATGTATTCGAATTGTACAACACATGTTCTCTTGCATAACAGTACCACTTGGATCAAAGGGTTCTTATTTCCTTAGAGGGTTGTTTGTAAAGAAAGAGATGAATATTGAATAAATATAATGAGAGCTTTGTCTGCAATAAATCTCAATGCGCAACCCATCTATCGCTGAATAAAGATAGTAGTATGAATTGTCATAAGGGAAAGTAGAATATGAAAAAATGTTTTAGGAGGCGAGAGGCTAGCCTTCTAAAAGGCGCATGCTTTAGGATTTTTTTATTAGTTACGAATAGTGTCTTGCTTTAGGAGGTGATTCAGATTGCTTTAGGAGGTGCTGGTTTACAGTGTAATCACCAACACCAGATCAACAGTCAACAGCGGAATACTGGAATGCCCAACCACCAGAACAGAAATGCGAACGCACATCAGAGCTTTCGAAACAACCGCCAGCCGTACAACTTTGGCTACAAACGTGTCGTGGTTTGCCATAATTGTGGCAAAAGAGGACATCACGCTCGCAATTGCTACGCGAGAGTGACGACGAAGTATCAACGTCCAACCTGGTGCAATCATCGACCAAGGCCGATGGTGTCATCAGCGACCGCTTTTTACCGAAACGATAGCAGCAAAAACTCCTCGAGTAGTTTTAGGTCGAAGTAATATTCTGGAGTAATATTTCGGAGTTTTTGCTGCTATCGTTTCGGTAAAAATCAATTACGAAAGTGACCGCTTTGCCAACAACCGAACTTCTACGCCCCTCCAGCTCAACCTCCAGCCTATAAGAGACGAAAGTGTGCCACCTCAAACTGTCGCAGCCCCACCAGCCGCACTCGATTCCCCGTATCTTTGATACTGAGGTAGGAGAGGAGACAAATGTATCTGATAATGATGAACACGATAAGAATGATGACAAAAGCTTAAAAACGTGGTGTGAAGGTTATGGTGCAGCTGAGACGGAGAGATGGTGGCGTTGTGGCTCATCGTCTCCAGAAAGTGGTGTCCGCCATCAAGCGATATCTTCAAGGGTGAAGTATCCTCTGCCTTACGTTCAGGGATATCGGAAAAACTACAATCAATCCTTCGAGTTGTTGATGCGAGCGTGAGCATGAAGCCTGTCTCCACTCTTCGGTCTTTGTTGGTCAGGAAGAGACCGGAGCCAGCTAAGATTCTTGGCGCGGTCTACAAGATTCCCTGTGGCGTTGACAATTGTGATTGGTCTCATGTGGGTGAAACACAGCGACCTGTTGAGGAGAGGAGAAAGGAGCACGAACGAGCGATACGCGAGATGGACGTGATGAAATCGGTGGTTGCCCATCATGCAGTTGAATGCGGACATACAATCGACACCAAGAACATCGAAGTCATCGACAAAGAAGTAAGCTGGAAGAGAAGACTTGTGAAGGAGGCGTTTTGGGGGGTCCCATCGCTTTTCCTCTGATAACAGGACAAAGCACGTTTTAAGTGGTGTCTGGAAGTTTAACTCTGACTGATAGTTTTTCTTTTCTTTTGGATTTTTGTGCTTATCTTATGCTTACTTGTGTCCTTTGTTAGTAGCATTTTTCAGCCATTCTTTTATAATTTCGCATCTTTGTTATTCTGTTGAATTGATCTTTGAAGTGATGTTTATTTGTGTTAACTGTTTTCAATAAGCTGTATCTCATTCAGTTGTCTGACGATGGCCGCGTGCAGTGGTCGAAAGATCTCACAAATATAGTGCAGAAAACGAAGATCAGTTTTACGGATTCCTTCATACTGAATATAAATGATGAATATTCCGTTGTTTCAAACTGTAGATATTGTTGTAACATTTCAAGCTATAGAATTATTGCAATAAAATATTTTATTTATTATGATAATTATAATTATAATTTCATTCTCCGTTAGTGCTGGAGTGCATCACAGAGACCATGGTACACATCAATGAGAATACAATTAAAATGAAGTTAGTTCAAGTACAGTTAAAATTCATCATTGTAGTAAACGAATATGATTCTTAAAAGTCACTGGAGATTGAATGTCAAAAATTGAATCAGGGAGACCTTTCCAAACGTTGACAACTCACTCTACTTGAAAAGAAGTGTTACCGAGATCGTAAACGAGATGGCTTGATCGTAAGTTAGAAAAAATATCCACGAGTTATATTTCTGTTAAGTTCAAAGAAGTATTTATGGATCTATTTATATTTTTGAAGTTCTACGCTTTTGACAATCCACATCATCGAAAGTGCATTGAAAGGGGATTCAGGAAAACAGCATCAGCTTTATTTCTAAGGTCATTGCTGAGCTTAGGTGAAGGTCAAAAACTGCCAATTTTTAACAAATTTCCATAGATCACTATTTGAAATGGATAATGACAACAGAAAACAATAAAGCATACACTAATCGGAAGATGTGGTTAAGGAGGTTAATGAAATGATGATCATTAATCATTTTGAGATTGCATCATGGTATAAGATGAGGTCAAAGGTCAAATAGTTCAAACTTTTAATTCAGCTCTGATATCACTGAAATCGTACATTTTAGTATTTAGTTTTTGCGGTAAGAAACAACCTAATTCTGCGAACTTTCATCGAGACACTGAGTATAAAAGTAACATGATTCTGAAAATGCTCAATAATTGCTGATTACATGCAGAACTGAAGCGTACAAAAATAATATAAAATCCTATTTCAAATTTCAAACATACATACATAATGAGCAGATAATTTGAATTTCAAAGAGTCAATTCGTTCACAAATATAACTAAAATCGCTTGTTTTAGTACTTAGCTTCTGCAAGTAAGAAACAGTGGACTTTCGGCGAACTTTTATCGACACTGAGGCTAAAAGCAACATGATTCTGAAAATGCTCAATAATTGCTGATAAGACGCAGAACTAAAAGGTACTAAAATAACTGAAAGTCACATTTGAAATTCAAATTTCAAACATGCATGCATGCTAAGTAAATAATTTCAAATTTAAGACCTTTGCATTTGAGAATATCTTCATATTGAAAGGAAGAATCCTGTTACTTTATCTCAACTTATTTCATCAAGAATTGATGCCACAATGTGCATTAGAAATGAAGAAATCGAAATCAGCCAAAGCATTCCAAACATTCAAATTTTGAAATAGATCTCACGCCAAAAGTATAGCACCAAAATATATTCACCTTCAGTCAGAAGTTGCATAATACGTTGAAATTAAGCTACTAGAAGATTATCTGGTGCTCATAGCTTGCTTGGTTCAATAGATATTCGGGAAGATAAACGCCCCCAGTGAGGCGAAAGTTAATTTTGTCGCGATATTTGGATATTACGAGATGATATTTGCATTCTTTACTTAATTATAAAGCGACACCTTCATCTACATGTGCATATCCAAGAAGATACCATTATTGGAGAAGGATATTGTATTCAAATAATGTCATATTTTGCTTCAAATTAACCCACTCATGCCCGGTTTCTTTTTTTGTAACTAATCATTGAAATTGGAATTGCATTTCATGAAGAACAAAGGATGTACCATCCTTTCAGCACTCATTAAAAAATTGGTCACGCTGGGCAGTTGCCATGTCAGATCAAAAGATTTTCACTTCTTATGAAAGTCTGCGAAACCAAACTTGCACAATCCGACATCACATTTATTGCACCCAGATCGCACAACCGACTTGCAGAACTCCCCACCACACCTCCGACGCTTGTTGTTTAGTGGGACACCGAGTAGATGACTGATTCTGTCATAGCGAATTGAGCCTGAAATGGAAACATGCACGTATTTGAATATTTACAGATTGCAAAGCGATTACAATTGAGATAGATCCTTGCCATCGGTTGAGAAATTTCTCTGTTTGAGAATCTCCCTGGTCCTCGTAGTTCTGTTCCATGTGCTTCCACATGAAACAGCAATATACTGCGGTGAAATTGGACCAAAGTCAGAGATCCATCTCTCGCTTTGTGAAGCAGCCAGCCATTCTGTACTGCAACGTCCAAAAGCCAAGTAACAATACAGAAATACCAATTATTTCCTCCTACATTTGTGCGACAATTTACGACGTTGTTGTCTAGTCGGTCTGCCCACCCATGTTGCTATTGTGCATTTGTAGGTTACACCACGGGCAGGCCTTCTTACCCCTACATTGGTCTAAGTGTGGTGTATGAGATTTTTCCACAGTTCGCGCATGAGGGGGAAGTGTTTGTTCAGCCTGAATCAGAGAAACCGGTATATTTTATGGCTGGCGCCGGGGCAAGCGATGTGGGCAGACGGATGACTTCAACGGAAACTCTGTTTTTACAACGACAAGAGCATTCGAACTTCAAGATGTGGATGAACATCAAAGCATATTCAAACATTTCTCAGTTTGAATTCGGTGAGGAGGTATTTTATCTTCAACAGAAGAGGATATTTATGATTTTTATGTTTTAGGAAAGTCGACAGAATTTTTAACCCATTGAATTTTCTGAGGACTAAATTTTTCGCTAATAAAGACGGCCATGCATGTAGTTTACATTGACATTGATATCCTACGTCCTAGGAGTATACAGATTTTGGCAACTGTTTTCTTAACAAGAGACCAAAACAAAACTGTGGCGACATATACACTGTCATTGTTGTGCTGCCATTTTTATCACCATTTCGTGAAGTGAGTGAGTTGCGGGGCAAAACTGTGGTGTAAGAGAAGCATTCTTCCACATCCACAGTTTTGCAGACTACATTCCGAAGACAGTGGTCTTATAAGAGATTTTGACGAAGAGTTTTTACAGAGTGAATTTCTTGAAAATGATTATTGGAACTTGTATGTGTAACAAATAAGAAACAATAATTACTTTTTATGAGACAATTTTGAAGACGCCATTTCAAACGTTGATTGATGATGGAAGAAGTAAATTTTCAATTCTTTAATCAAAGTCAAATGTTATTTTGAATAATCAATTTTAACAAAAGGCCAAATTCATTAAGAAAAAAATGAATTTTCAGGCAGCAAACACCAATCGCATCTAACTTTCCTCATGTGACCATGTGGTCACGTGGGCATGATGGGTTTACAGTTATCCAAACTAACTAAATTTTATAGGCAATTGTGCATGTGTATATCTTACTAACATGTGCTTACAGTAGTGGCCAAAAAGGTCAGTGACATATTTGTGATTATATCAATGTAAACGGAGAAAGACTAGTTTTCCGTCATACATGATACTATATTTTCAGATCATACATGCTTTATGAACAGAATACATTTAATTTCACAAATCAGAGTCAGTGTCTTCTTACCGGATATGCCTCTGTTTTCCAAGATCGATCTGATTATAGAGGGATGGCGATCTTCGAACGAGGGATCTGCAATATTCTGGTGTTATTTCTTTTGTCCAACACTTCCTTGATCACTTTTTCTAAGTCTGTCTGTTCTAGTGAATCGGGTGAATGCCTTGCACGTATTTTCTTCATAAGCGACCAGCAGTTTTCTATTTGCGTTCAACATCTGCTGAATTATGGTCATAGAACTTAACAATATTGTTGTCCTCAAAACCATTTCTGAACACGCGTCGCTTTATGGCAAGGTGCGGAATCTTGGCTGAAACACACTTGTCATTGTTATTTGCATATGCAGAGAAAGTTTTTCTTCCAAGAGCTGCACATAGCGAGAAGCATTCACCTTTTCATTTTGCTTAAATATTTCTAGCGCACTTCTTCCTTGAGCAGTGATGGCTCCTCAAATCATACAGGATGGTGGGTGTTTCACTGTCTTTATTGTGTAACGTGGGTTGAATCTCTCTCCCATCGGTCTTCGAACTTAGTTTGATCCAGTGCCTCTCACTTGCTGGAATATACTCTGATCAGAGAACATTACTCTGTCCCACGACTCAGGGGATTTGTCTTTGTACTTCTTTTACAGAACAGTATGCGCTGTACTCTTTGTTTCTCGGTCATAAGCGGCTTCTTCGCAAGGGTGTCTTCCAAGAAGATGAAACTCATCCACTAGTCTTCTCCGAACAGTTCGAGGACTAACAGCACATCCAGTCTCTTATAGTTCTTTATGACAGATCCGTGCTGATCCAATGTGAGGATCTCGTGATGCAGACAGCTTTGATAAATCGATCGACGTGAGGCGTTGTCTTCTTTCTTCCGGCCAGACTTGTACCGTCTGCTGGACTTTCGCAGGCAATTCTGACTACGGAGCGATGGATGGCGTTGGTAAGGATGGATGGCCAACCGGCAGTGTTTTGCACGGGAAATATTCGAACAATAGCAGCTAAGATCAATCAGAATTGTCTACGTCTGGCGCTGTCACTGTCCATGGAAGAAGTAAGGATGATCAAAAATCTGCTGTGTCAGAACAAGAAATCGTCTATGCGGGACCTGCTGCAGATGGTTAATGTGACCTGGAACTGGTGGTAGGCCGACCTTGGAGCAGCAAGAGAATGTTGATCTGTATTGGAGCCAGACGTCGATTGTATCCGTTCTATGACGCAGTCAATGACAAATTTAGTATTCCTATTAAGACATTCGTGCAAAATTTATTTGGCCAGGGCGCTCCAAAACTGAATGGCATTGAATCAGTCAAAATTGCCATATTTAGTGTGCAAAAGCAAAAATTAACATTCCCTAATGGGACTTCTACTAAGTTGGTGTCTAAATGTCGTTGCAAGCTCATCTATGAGTTCCTGGTCATGCCCTAGCATGAATAATGTGCATCAGCACACTACATTATCCAAGTTAGCGATGTTGCTCTTCAAATCTTAGATAGAAATATAAAATAACCCGTGAAAAAGTCCAAATTAGGTGACAGTGACCTTGAATTTTTTGGCCACTACTGTAGTTAAAGTACACATCAGTTAAGTTTGGCAGTGTGGGGTTGCGGTTTTCCTATAAATATCATTCAGACGTTGATATTTCAAAAGGAAAGGTCGTTTATCTCCTGTAGTTAAATTTTA
>CAJQUW010009664.1:0-50234 GCA_907163375.1 Prostheceraeus crozeri
CAATAATCCGTTAATTTGGGAGTAAAGTAACGGACGTTAAAGTTAAACCGTTAATTTGTTAAATTTTATGTTATCTTTAAAATCACATTGTGTCTTTACAATTATATTTCCTGCTATTCCCAGTTTCTTTATTTTTCTTCGGCTAGGGACCCAAACACCTCTTGTGAAGACTTGTGAGCCTAAATCCTTGCTATCCATGCAGCTATTCTCGAAAAAGAATTAAATCACTTTTAAACATCTGTATTAAAAAACTGTAGAATCTGCAGAAAACAAATGAAATGTAGTTATACAGAATGAATAATGTAAGAGGATAGTTGCACGCTATTTGCGAGTTTGGTAAACAAAAGTTGATTAAAAAACAGACTCTGTTAACTTGGTTAAAAATTGAAAAATCAATCAGGATTAATGATATTTACATTTATTCCTGCGCACACTAGGGCACGAGTCAAATGCAATTCCTTTCGATTCGCGAAATGTTGACAATTATCACGGAATGTATTCACTTGAAATTCGGTCCATTTCGTTGGAACGAAGGTGAAGCAAGTTAGCTCAGACTTCAAAAGTCTGTATGAATAGTTGACTTGACATCATGAACTGAGCTCTCAGCCGCATATTTATTAAAAAAAGTTAACGGATTAGCGGACTTCCATGAGAGTAACGGAGGTTAAACTAATCGTTAACTTTTTCTAATTAAAGGATTAACGGAAGTTAACGGATTGTGCCCAACTATGATTATGTATATAATGAAAAAATTATAAATCACATACATGTTTAAACAAAGATAAGAAATCATTAGAAACAAAAATATTTAGAACTAATTATCAAGGTAATAACAACTTGGACAGGCTTGTACAGTTCTGTACAGCGTAGTTACAATGTTGCTCTTGCACGCTTACTTTTCGTGCTCGCAAAAACTGCTCTCCTGAATGTCTAGACAGTGAGCTCTCCAATATTGAAAAACTTTAATGTCCAACGGCTACGCTCGCCTTCTTATCAGCCGTTATATGAAGTGTGCTCTTGAAGTCAAAATTACTGTTTTTGGTCCTGAGAAAAAGCGTGTTGTCATCAAAGTTCCTTTTATTGGAGACAGCGGAGCCAGTTTTTTTCTGTTTTTCCAGCCGTTGAGCCGAAAGTAGTTTTCTCTGTGCGTAAAGTTCCCTTGGCCCCTTTGAAAGATCGCCTTCCTGTTACTGCCCAATCAAACATAATCTATTATTTTGTGTGTTCGCCTGACCCAGGAATCGAACCAAAGTCCGCAGTGGAGACGAGCTCGCAACTTCTTCACTTGACCACGCTGACGATGCAAAAGGAATGCGAGTGAAGGCAGTAGTCACCTTAAAGTGATGTTTGTTTGACCGTTAAAATGCTTGAATGCTAACTTGCGAATATGAATACAAACATTTCATCAGAAGTCGTATTTAGTTCGTGTCTATGTGCAAGGGTTTATGAACATTATCAGGTATGTGCCTTGATTCTGAACAGTATAAAACATCTTGAGCGAATTCTAAGAAAAATAATTGATAATTGAGCATACTGCAAACTTTTGATAGCATGCAGAGGCCTGGCCTTTAAATAATATATGCTGGTCGGGCCAAGAAAATAAAAAACTGCAACTGCCGAAAACGGATCGCTTCTCACTGTGGTCACATATTTGTTTATGAACAGTCTTTCTATGAGTGTAATAGCACACACATGTGCATGAAATGTTTAGTCCTAAATAACATCGGTTGAAGAAGCTTGCGTCTTACCTGACAGGGTAATGAGCTACCAAATTAATGGATTCATTGATGCAATAATTCCAAACAAGAGACGTATATAGGGCCCACTTATCAAGATAAAACGGTAAAATGGCAAGGTAGCTCTTCATTCAGTTCATTGAGTGGTCTATTTTCATTTCTCTTAACTAAAAAACATAGAAATCGCCTGAATATATGTATGAATTATTTCATTAAATAAGCTAGCACAACATCTTGGACAAAATATTCAAGTTAATCAAAGGAATAATTGTCATGAGTGAGCAATATAGAAGCGCATAATCAGGTAACCTCTTACTTATAATTAGAAACATCATAGCTATGTTAAAATAAAGGGATTGCCGACGTAAAATAAATATCATAACGTAAAGATCATGTTTAGAAAGAGGGAAAAGTAATTTTTCTTTCGTTCGAAACCACTTAGCGACTTTTAAGATATGAAGCGCTGTTCTGCCGCTACTCTACCTACTACGAAGGTCATAAAGTTAATATATTCTGCAATATTACTGGAGAAATGTTGATAAGGTTGAAGTATTAGTCGCAACTTACCATTGAAGGAGATTTCCTGCCAATTCGCAATTCTGCAACCAATTACAGCTTTATACTCAGGTGTCGAACCGCATCGCCAAATAGACCAAATGCCAAAAGCCCTGAAATAAAAGAAAAAACATGATTTAAAGCCTTTGCTTTATAGCTGACGCTAAAGAGATGAGTGCTCTCCATTTTCTAAGTAACTGGTTTCGGCTGCCCACCGTTGATACACAGGAATGCCAATTGCATAGGCTTGATAACTTTTCATGTGGCTAAGTCGGAAGTCACATACAGGCACGCACGTCAGCATTGATGCTGCAGCTAAAACGATGCTATAGATAGCTTTTTGACCTAACGCGCACAATAGAAATCCGGATTTTTGCTTTGTTTGAGTCAGTGCACGTGGATAGTGGGGCGAGAATAGATTGCTGATGGCAATTCGAGCTCCTCAGCTAGGTGTTGATCAACCAACATGTGTATATATAATAATATAAATAATACTTTCATACCTAAAACGGAATGAACGGAACTATCTTCTCTCTCCATCCTATTGAATACCTACACTATTCAGTCTGCATTTAGCTAGGACTATCGCAATAACAATAGACTATAACTTTTTAACGAGCTTTGCGGTAATTTCACCTCTTATTGTTTTCTTGTGTGTGCAAGAAAATATCATTCTCTTATTCAGCGATGAACGAATACGTGACCACTGCGCGCAAAAAGGTAACACATGAACCCTTATAGGGAGGAGGACACTTCGCTATCGACTGTGACCAACAGCACACGAAACGGTACATGGCATCAGTTCGTTGCATAAACAGTTAGAAATTAGTTGAAACAGCAACATTTATAGTAAACAGTAAGTTTTGAACTATAATTGCATGAATTTGTGTCCTATATCATATAAAATATTTTTCTTTGTTATACATTGGTCCAGTAAGGGTCTAGTCCTTAAAAGGACTGATATGGGCGTTCCCTAGTAGCCAGATTCATCTCCTCTCTAAGCTGTATTACCTTTCGGATGCGATTATGCATACTGCCGATCAAATTTCTAATTATCTGTTTATCAATTTTATTCCACTCCTGCCTCACTGAAGGTTCCAACCGATTCAAATCAGTGCCAGGACAAATTCGTCGACGAACTCGCCGTTTCAAGATAAACCAGACATGCTCGATTGGAATCAAGTCAGGAGAGGTTTTCCTGGCCAGTCTAAGGTTTGTATTCCTCCCTGTCTTTTATACAATTGAGTTGCCCTGGCACGATGGCATGGAGCATTGTCATCCATGAGAATCCAATCAGATGATGGATCACCGAAACTGAATGCTAGAGGATAAACATCTTCGGGCACTCGAACGTAGTTCATGTTTTCCCTCATAACATGCAGTGAACTGCGAACATTATTCCAAATGGCTCCCCAGATGAGCAATTTCCTGTAATTCTCGTGACTCCTCGATGTAGAGAACGATCAGGAATGTAATGCCCAGACTTCATCCAAAGGCGTAGACGTCCATCTTTGAATTTTCGGACAGCTGCCTTATTAGTCTCTAATGCAGAAAGTACTTGTCCGATCTGCATACATTTTTGTTGGTGGGCAGAAAATATACTTAAGTGTGTCTACCTGAAGTCTGGTGACAATTCATTCATTTTTGTAGATTTTGGATGAATTTGAAAACTTGGGGAGCGCACATAATTCATGCGTGTTGAATTAAGAAAGAGAACACAAAACTGATGTTTTTAGCAGCTGTCGGCCATTATTTCTTCTCTGATATCTATCCCTATCATTAATTTTGTACAAGTTGATCCATGTGATATTCCATTCTTCACAGTGACTAGAAATATTCACTGATGTCCTCCCACACATTTTACTATCACAGCCTTCATTCACTGACAGATCTACAATCCCTTTCTGCCTTAAACTTGTCTCATGCGGTGCTTCCTGTTTACTGAGATAGTAGGAATCCTGCTAAAAGATCATAAACTGACGTTTTGACGGAATTTCCGTTTTTCCATTTCCAAAACCTCACCTCTTTTTGGGAAACATTAATCGTCAGTTCAGTTTTCGTTCAACTCCATCTCCTCAATAATGGTTTCCTAATTCGTAAATAGCAACTTTCATTAACTCTTTCTACCTTTCGTCATTGAATTTATACAAGGGTGTCCACTAGACTCAATTAAACACTTTAGAATTAGCTAAATTAAAACCTGATAATCAATAATAAATGATGACAAATTCCCATATGTTAGTTTTCTTGGGGGAATTGAAAGCTCTCTCTGAATGTCGTCTCTTGCATATCCGCTCTGAGGGTTGCAGTCCTTGGAAATTCCTTCAATTTTGAATTCTACTTGAAGACGCGTGATTGACAGGATAATTGAGAGAGCAATTGGTACTTTTCATTTGTGATTGCCATGATATTGGATGCGCACAGTATAATGTGTACACTAAATTAGAAATGTGGTTGAATCATGTATGTCGTGATCATAGAAATCCAACAATCTATAACAGTGGTGGAGAGCGCGTGGTCCGCCGGGACATATTGGGTGGCCCACCACCGCTTCTCATATCTAAAGTGGCTCGCGGACATTATTTGAATCGATGATGTGAAAATGACTCACTCCAACTTCGACCTTTGGGAGGTGCATCTAAGAGTGAGGGATCCTCTTTAGAATTCACGAAACCATTCATTAACAACTAAATGAGCAATATGATGGCACAAAAACAAAAATTGACAATTGAATTATCCAACCATGCTCCTTTCTTATTGAATATCTTCTCGTATAAGCGCAAAATGATCATCATCTGCGCGAGTTTATGCTAAGTCACATAGTAATCGATGCCGTGCTGAGCATGTTTCTCTACACAATAAACCACGATTCAATGAACCGGGAAAGAAGCTATATTAATTAGATCTTGACGAATAAAGGAATCAAACCGCAAGATTTTGACTGGCCAACATTTTTTCAAATATTCTTGCTGAACTTCATTTGTATACATATTGTAATACATTTGTACACTAATATGCATGTATATTTCGTATACTCTATTGTAATTAACACACCACTACCATTTCTGTAGTCCATGCATCGTCTTTGAAAGCCGTATATGTTTGGCATTGTGCACGTATGTACTGTACGTGTACATGTAGCATGATCAATAATTGTAGCGAAATCAATTTAATCCTGTACGTCTTTCAGGCGGATAGTTGCATTGCACTTACAGACCGCTATTTTTCGATGACTAAGGTAATGTCGGTCATGTAACCAAAAAAAATAAATTACCGTTTAATTACACAAAAGAAAAGCTTCCGTGATTTGTTATAGGCCTATTCGCTCTTCAACACTCACATGAATTGTGGGAAATAAATTATGATTCCTTAATATTAAACAAATGGGTTGTGCACAATACTGCTGTATACATTTACATGTAATTTAAATTAAATAATATTAAATAATTATGTAATTTAATTTTGTTATGTAATACTACCACTTTACATGCACGCACTGTAGCCCATATGTACATTTAAGAGGACGGTAAAAAAGGAATATTAAGCCTATGCCTTTTAAAATGGGTAGCCCGCTATCCCAACTTGGTTGCCCTCCACTGCTCTATAATAATAAAGGGATAGAACGGCCGTGGGCAATGACAACAGGACGTTGCGGCCGGACATTTGATTCATGAAGTGTAAGATTATGGACATAATCACAAGCAAAAGTCTCAATCTCGCCAATGTATCAACCTCAAACGGTTCTGTCCTTTCTCGAGTTGACAGCCTCCCACTGCTTGGTGCTATTCTTAGCAGTGATTTGCGTTGGGACTGTCATGTGACTAAAGTCATAAAATCAGCTTCGCGCAAAATGTATCTCATTCGCAACTTATTAAGAAAATCAGGACGTCCGAAGGAATACATATTCAACGTCTACATTTCCTGTATCCGCAGCATTTTGCTGCATGCCCTTCCTGCCTGTTGCAACTTGCCTGAGCTCGAAATAGTTGAACGGAGGGCGCATCGGATTGCCTGAATGTCAGTGGACGCCCAGAACGATACTCTAAGGACCAGCGGTGACAAGCTCGGTGACAACCTATTCTTGTAGATTGCATCCAACGACGCCAATTCCCTCCGCAGCATTTTTCTACCTCTCCCATTAAGGTCGAGGTTGAATCTCCCCATTATGTGGCCTAAAGCACGCTCCAAAAGACTCGGTAGTTCCTAGGCATGTCGGATTCCTATGGTATCTTGTTGACTATCTTGTTTGTCACAGTTTCTGCAGGGAGCGAGGACGAAAATGAGACTGCAAAGATAGTCGAACCCTCTATGGCTAAAGCGTACTTGCTGATCAGCCGAGTTCTACACGGTTCCTCCTATTGTACGGTGGGATCAAAGACAGACACTTCATTACGCCAATCTAATTAAAAGCAGAGTGAGGTTTTCATTTTAAAAAGTACTTCCGTGTTTTCTAATAAGTCTAATTTGGAATGTAAAATATATAAATTATGAGCTCATGTGCTTATATACCTTATACCTATGTGTTCATATACTTTGAAAATGAAGTTAAACACACTGGCCCTCACGCGGTCGAAATTATATTTCTATGCGCCTTGTTTCTGAGACCACAATCATAATTGGATCACCGCCTGGGAATCGAACCCAGTCCTCAAACTGCTGCCGCGGCTTAAAGATCACCATAACCAGCAAAGCACACCCTTTATGATCATTTTTGATGCGATCAATTAATGAATAATTAAAGTGCTTTGTACCATCAATTAATTGAAATTAAATAACTGAGCAATTAATTGCTGCAATATGGAATTGGAATCACTCAGCAACCAATTAATTGAAATTCAATTAAGTTTCGATATTCCCTGGTTGCAACTGCTGTAATTTGAATGAATGAAATTGAGCTTTTGCGCGGCTGCTTCACAATATGTACTTCAAAATAATTGTTTCAATCTCATTACGACTTAAACCTAAAGAAAAGAGAAACAGAGCTACGACACAGTACAAGATTTGTTTGAATATGTAACTGTCTCACAACGTATCGCTTTCTTGAATATATTGCTGTGGATGTTGTGTGATTTGTAAATTAAGCTTTGTGCTCAAGGTTTGCCATTATAATTGACATCCTCTCAACTATATCATTATCTATGCCATGATCGTGCATGGATAGTCGGAGAAAGGAGGACGACAGCAATCTGTTACAATTGCCACAGTCGCCATCTGTCGGAAGTCGTTCATGAAGAAGATTAGGATTTGTCTCTTGAATTGATTCTTCATATGTAAAGACTGAAGATATTAGAGGGTTTACAGAAAGATTCTTGTACGATTAAATAACTTACTCCGATCGCGGCAGAAGGATTTCAGACATAGGTGTTGTCATAGAAATCGATACTCAGTAATAATGGAGGACTAGAATAGTCATAGATATCGAATACAATAGAATGTGCTGGACATGCGTTACCATGACGTTACCTAAACGATGGCTTCCCATGGATTTCTGTGTACTATGTAAATATTAACGGTTTTTGTCATCTCTCTTTATAAATGAAAGCATCATGATTAAATATTTCACAATAAATCGCCTTGAGTCAAGAATCTACAACTGCTACATGTTTCAGTAATTTGATTATTCTTTAGGTCTCCAAAAATAGAATTAGATCGGTGCCTAAATGATCGGTCGGCCGAAATGAGCACACAGTTTTGTCACACAGTAGCGGTGTGAGAAATCACAGCCCAGCGTGTGCTAATTCACTTGCACCCACAGGTGTGTGACTGACTAGTATGACAGGTATGACAAGTGCGACTTCTTTGCAAGTGACATGCACCATATTGAACCGATTCCTATGTAATTCCAGAAGCTCTACTTTAACAATTCAACAATTAAACCCAAAAATGAATGAATTTCAAACATAAAGTCCTTTAACTTTGTTCCGTGATACATAACGGCAAGATAAACATTTCAAAGATGAAAGGATCCGTCTGAACTGTTGATATCCATGAAGAAAAGTTCTTGGATTGGAATGTCTAAAGAGAAAACATTTAATGACGTACTCCACTTTGTCATTTTATTTCAGAGAAGTCCATTCTCTCCATCATAAAGATAGCAACTGAGAATCAGTCATGAAGTTAGCTACAAAACGAATAGAAAACACAACAGAGAGATAGAGATCATTCGCGTAAGTTGATAAAGAATGCTTCCTACCTAAGTCATGGATTTCTGTCTAAATGCAGCAATCTTTGCTAGAAATTGAGTGTTGTGAGTCTATGACAATCCGACAAGCCAATTAGACAATTAAATTCTGCCTGTCGATAGTTTAGAAACGCTTTCAGAAATCATTGGACACATGGTCCGATATCTATGATTCATACAGCTCATACATCGAGGAAGTAATGTCAGTTTGGCAGAAAACTGTGGCGACAATGCAGTCACACCAGTCTCGATTAAACTCGTGCTCGTGTAGTCGCTCGTGGTGTAACTACCGCGAGAGCTACTGACATTTTCCTCCTAATTCCTAAATTCGCGCACGAGCTTCTTATTATTTGTAATATGTAGATTGTCACACCATTGACAATATAACGACAATTCTTAAGTTGTACTTTCAGTCGCCTTGCAAGTTGCAGAGAGTCAAACATCGCTAAATCCCATTTGTTTATGCAGATCCATGTACTTCCGAGTTTCATGCACTCAATAACGTAATGATCCAGCATACATTTAAAAACTCAAAATGAGATGTGTCATCTTTATGATTGCACTTTTAGGGCAGAATTTTCCATCATCATGCAGAAATACATTCCTCATTACCGGTAGCTTGACCGATTTGCTGTTAAAGATAATGAAAACGCCATGACAACCGATGTTATTGTTGTAGATAAACAAACAATCAGGGGTCGGCAACCTGCGGCGCACAGCAATTTCCTACCCAGATGCGACTCACGAAGTCTGCGGTAATTTTTGTAAAACCGCTTACTTGCTTTATTATTCCATTTTCCGACCTTTTCCACTTTGAACAAGGTTAGATGGCTGGTGTTTTTGGGTAGCATGCCTACGCCTCTACTGATCGTTGCTGGATTTAGGTCCATATCTCGGAGATAATCGGGCATGAACTGAAGGGATCTCTTCATCCAGTCATCCTCGTCTCTTCTCATAGTGTGCAGCCTTCATCTTCGCAGAACATCGGAAATGTCATCCAGATTCATCCTCTTCACTCCTCTGTACATCGATCAGCCGTACATCACACTTTCTTTTACCCAATACCTTTTCTGTTCTTCATTTCCATCTTCATGTTGTGATAGCCTTCCGCGGCCTACGTGTCAAACTCGAACATCATCGTGCCACGGCACACGCAGACTTTACCTAACCCATAGAGTAAGCATGTAGGTAGAGTAAAGTAGGTAAAGTATCGACTCAAAAAAGCATCTGTAAACAGCGAAAAGTTTTTTGCGGAGATTACGTTCCCGCGGTCCAAAAAATTATTTGACCAGTTTTAAAAAAAGTCAAAATTTTACCAATTTATACACTACAGAGATGACGTCCCTATATAAGTGGTATGAAACAAGTTGAATATCAAAAGGAATGAATATTTGATAATAAGCATCCTCTAAGCGGAAATTAAGCTGATTTGCAAAGGAATTTCATGATCCGTATCATAATGCAAGTCTTCATGAAAAAGTCGCGATATTATTCGTGCTTTCTTGGCTGAAATTTCAAGTTTTTTATTCAGTTTTCACCGGCATGATTTTATGATTCACTAAATTCATGTTTCACTTCTTGAATCTCAATAGTGATGTGGACCATTTACATGATTCAAAGATGATTGAAATCATTCCCCTTTCTGTTATTTTGCTGTGCCAGTGGCAGTTTGCGTGTGATATACTGAAGGAAATACTCTTGAGGTTGAGCTTGAAATTAATAGAAACCCATCGAATTGCCAATTTGACAAACATTACCTCTCCAAGGCTGTCATGACACTAAGAATCTGTAAGATGCCATCATTCCTTCTGCATTGCTATCATGATCACCCAATTCCCTTGTATTTTCTTCAAAATTGCAAAAATTTCCATATCTTGCGTTTGGTAACAATTACCAACTATATCCCTCTCGAGTTCATTTAATAAAATCGAAAGAGTATACACATTGGGGATTTAATAAATGCAGAGTTACCACTCTACCTAATATACTTACTCTATGACCTAACCTTTGATTTTCAAGTTGGAACTTAAGATATATAATATGATAAATATATATAAATAAATATTCATTAATAATAAAGCGGAATGATAGAAGCCGTGGACCTGTACAAAGCACGAGGACAAGGTACCGGTACCTAACCATTGTGAATGGTTGGAAGCCGCCATCGTAAAGCATCGCTGCCATAAGAACGCATGTCCTCGAAGTAGTATTGCTTCGATGTTTATATCCGCTCCAGTCAAGTGTTGAACTCTTCTATGGTTCCTGTAATGCACTTGACTAGTTTATAACGGTTTATCCACCTGGTCGATCTACTTATTTACCATGAAGACGTTTCGTCTCAGGTCACAAATTCACTTATAGTCACATTTTATTGATAATTTGAAAAAACTGCGAATTAAATTTGGGCATGCAGACTTTGACCAAACTGATGACTAATTTAGAATTGTGAAACTGTGCAAGAAGTATATTTTCAGTAAAATACAGAGAGACATTCATGCTCCAATTTTGAGTACTAAAACGGTTTTAAAAAGTTGTTTCCTTTAATTTCTGTCTGCTAACTTTATGTCTTTCATATCCTTTATAAGTCAACGGGAAGTCTTGTTTGTTATTCATGTTACTGAGCTTAGAGAACAAGCAAGAAAAATTTGGACAAACACTTTTTGTTTGCTTTCTTGATTGGCTTCATGGAAAGGTAGAGTTTCCGCATTTGAATATGTTTGAGTTTTTTGCTTGCTAATCTGAATGTATCCATCATATTATAGTACATGCAACAGATTAGGCATAGTCAAAATTTTGACACCTTGATACCGAAGCGAAGGTATTTTCAAAATGCAATTCAAGTGGTTTCACTCACAAATGCGGCACGAATTCAAGACTGGGTGGGCCATGCAACTGCCATGCAACGGAACTGACTTGGAAGTAGCTTGGGCCTGATATTTTTGAGCAGAAGCGGACCGAAACTAGACTATTTATGAAGATGTGATTCATTGTAATTGCAGTCAACAACAAAATGAAACTAAACAAACTATAGATCAAATTGCCACGCAAAAGATGTGTGGCTAGCAGGATTCGAACCTACGACCAAGGGCAACTAGGCCAGTGTTCTACCAACTGAGTCACGAGCCACTTAAACGACTGTGCCGATTGGCAGGATCAAACCCTCACCACCACACATCAGTTGCCATAGTAATTGTAATCAATGAATAGATATCTTGTCACAGTCGTGACTGCCGACATTAAGACAAGTAGCTGCGGATCAATTGTTCACCAACGCATCTTAGACCATGTGTCTAGACAGTGATGGACACATTGAAAGGGAGATAATGAATGCACACATCCCAGTTGGGTTTTTGCACAACGGTCTTCTCACCAGTTCTCGTAAAGCAACAACAGCCGTCAATACTGTACACTGTACACCGCTAAAAAGAGTAAAAAAAACATCGTTAAACATCACAAAAAAGCTTCATAGAAAATATCCGTCAATTTCAGATAAATCCGACACACAGATAATCCGATAGATGACGTCACAGCTATAATCCGATTATATTTGACTAACAGCGTCTGCTTTTACGAATGCTTTTTGTTCAGACTGTAAAAGACAGTGAAACTAATGTTCGCTGCTAATTTCAGCGGACGTTTACTGTGTACGGTTTAGAGTAAACGTGGCCTTAACCCTTGTACTCCGAAAGAGTATTTGCACCTGATTGTTCACGAAGGCTGCCATTTTTACGAAAGCATCGCCCCTGAGCTCCTTGTTCCTGTTGAGTGTGCATTTGCAGAAATCCGAGAGAGACTGCCGTTTGTTTCAGGTCCGGAGAAATACCGCTGAAACGATTCGTTATCCATTTATTGACCCGAGTTGCAATGAAAGGTTTGATGAGAGAATAGGCAAGTTTTTCGAGTTCTCGTTGACGAACTCTGCCACTTGGGCGATCACCGCCATTTGCCATTAGTCAATAAGGATTAGCCATTGATGCTATGGGCCGATGATCGTAATAGCTGTACATATACGTATAAGCTGATAGATGCGCGTGTTCGCGCGCGTGTGCGCCTCTGTGTGAGTGTTGAAGTACAATGAATAATTCATGCTTGCTAAAGACAACATGGTGTGGCAGCATGTGTAAAATTAGAGATTGGAAACCCATCATTATTACTGAAAGGTGGCAAAAAGTTGACATGTCCTCTGTCCAAAAGAAAATTGAAAGCCAGCGTGGACAAAACTTTGTAAAATCAATAAGATAGAAAAGATTTAAGCATAAAAATATGTGAGTGGAAAAAAATGACAGCTGTCGCAGTACAAGGGTCAAAGATACAGTAAAATAGTATAATCACATAAAGAAAGAAAGAAGAAAGGAAAAAGATGTATTCCACACATGTTCTATACACAAGTGCACATTATAAAATTCCAATCTGTTTCTCGTGTTGCGTTATTTACCATTCAGGAGTCTGAAAATTGTGTCTATAGGCAACTACATGTATATTAACCCTTTGATGCACAAATTATTTTCAAAATTTAAGTATTTGTTGAAAAATAAAACTTTTCTTCAAATGCAGTTTGCGGGCGTTCTAGGGATTGTACGAAGTCAAGAGATGTGCCATTAGAAGCGCATTGATCTCCGCTTTCTTTTGGTTACAAATTTTTGCCGCTTTGGCCAGCAATGTTGACACAAACAAAAGATGTTGATCAAAATGTCCTCAAGAGAGTACAATATGCATGAAAGGGTAAAGAAAGATAAATTGATTGCATTGACCGGCCAGCAAGCATCCTTAGATCAGCAAAACATCTGAATCAAGGTTTATTAAAAAAAAAAGAGAACGGCATCTATTTAGTCAATAAAAGACAACAACTCCCTTTGTTCCCCAACCGCACTCGCCTGACCTCGGAATCGAACCGAAGTCCGCGGTGGAGACGAGCGAGTGATGGCAGAAGTCATCTCCAAGTGATGTCGACAGCTTGTTGTCCTATCATTATTGACAGAATACTGCCAATATTCATCTTGTAGCGATACAGCATATTAGCATTTCATGCGACTACATCACAAAGTAGATTGACAACAAAGGTCTGTCGCAATACATTGGATATCTTAAGAGAATGACAACAATACAAGACACCAACATCCTTGACATTCTGTCTCGCTACAAGAAGAATACTGGTAGCATTCTGTCACTAATAACCGGACAACAAAATGTCGACATCACTTGGAGATGACTTCTGCCTTAACTCGCATTCCTTTTGCACCGTCAGCGTGGCCTAGGGAAGAAGGTGGGAGCTCGTTCGGTCGGGGAATCAAGGGTGTTGGTATCTTGTATTGACTTGATAGTTGTCATTCTCTTAAGATACTCAGTGAACTGCAACAAACCTTTGTTGTCAATTTTAAACATTTGATTTAATTCGTCATACATTTGCATATTAGGTATATCATTGTTGCTTTTGATATATCCGGAATATCGCACTGAAACGAAAGTAAGCTATAAATAAAACCTTAATTTCTTTGCAGTGAGGTAAAACATGCCGCTCAAGCTTGAAACTAATTGACTTCTTAAATGCTTGAAATGTATCTAAAGCATCGAACATTTTCACTTGAGAAATTTGAAACTAAAATGAAATTGTTTAGGATCTCCGAGATCCTAGCAGCTGAGAGCGTGAGGATCATTTAACCGATTCGAACAGGAAAACAACAACATGTTTGTGTTCGCTTGTGAGGTTGCTTGACACTAATTAATAATATTTGAAACACGATTGATCCGTTGAAACTTAATCGGCGGTGCGTCATGTCTTGCCGGTTAAGCGATTTCTTTAATGAGGTCGTGGCAATATTCGCATTTTAAACTCACATAATTGTCCTTTTAATTAATGTCAGGAATCGGCACTACACCACAGGCCTACAATATGAAGGAATGCTTCGAGATTCGAATGGATAATTGTTTCACGATGACGCCAATATTCAATTTCCAAACGAGCATCGACATTGTCTCGTCATGATGACTAGTGTGAATTTCACAAAATATTTTACCATCATTATGCGATCAATGAATGAAAATTGAGATGAAGTTTGACGAGATTTCTTTATTTGGCATTTTATAACGGAAGTAATTTTGCATTTTCAGTATCACCTCATAAATCGAAAGAATCCTACGTTTCATCGAAATTCGTGTATCAATTTCTATAGTGGACGCCATAGGCCACTTTTGCAAATATCCACGAATATTATCATTGCTATGAACATAAAATTCTGGAAAATTGAAGTTTCAAGTGGTTTTCCGTGTACTTTGTAAAGATACAAGGTTATTATAGTAACCCTGTGCAGTAGCATAAAAGCATTTTGATAAAATAACTTACAATAGATCGCTTTACGGCACGAATCTACAACTCCTGCTTCAGTAATTTGCTTCTTCTAGAGATTTAGCAATGGTCTCCTAGCCGAGCAGCTGAAATTTCCTTCAACAAACAGCTGTTGTCCATCGTATACAAGTTGGGTATTGTTTCAGTGTTCATAGCCTTTCTAGTCATATTTTTTCCATAGAGTGTAGGATTTCCATGAAAGCACCCGATCAAATGTAGCTTTCGTGTAAAAGTCCTGTTTCAATTTTAATATACGATGTGCCATATGAAACCTTATGTTCCATAGATTATTTTGACATAGTGCGCATAGCCGAGGGGCTGAAACTACCATCAATAAACAACTGTTGTCTATTCTAGTCACACTGTAGTAACCCTATCAGGACCGGGGGGCACAAGGGTGCCTCCCCCATCAACTTCTTTTTATATCTCCTGAAATAAGTCAGATAAAAGTTCAATTTTTTGTGACTTTTAGTTCGTATGTATGTTAAACTTTCAGTAAAAATTTGGGCAAAATTGACTTACTGTAACGTCTGTTTTAAAGGTCATTTTTAAAAGTCTTTTTAGAAAATTGATGGTTTTCATTTAGAGCAGCATTGATTATTGATATAACGTTTCTGTATCACATTTACATAATATTTGTGCATGTGCAATTCAAGATTGTTAACATACGCATCCATCTTATCTCCCAAAATGAGCACATGTCTATTTGTACATGTACTATAGGCCTACATGTACATGCAGATGCTATTCCGGAAATGAATTGTCATGATATTTTTGAGCTTCACCAAAGTAGCTACATGCAAGCTTGTATTATGTATCATAAACCTTGTCTTCATCACGAATAAGTCATTAGATCGAGACAGTTGTAGAGAAAGAAAAGTCCAATAATATATGAAAGGACATTATCAAAGTTCTATTTATAGTACTAAATTCAACGTAGAATATTATGCTTTTAACACCATACTGACAGGCCTATGCTTGAGTAAAATTTGCAGAAATACTTTAGTTGAATGAACAATCTTTGAAGAGGCAAAAATTACACCCAGATTCATAAAAAATGAAAAATTTTGAAAATACAAATCTTAAATTAAAATTTTTGTTATGAAGGTCTTCGAATCATGCAAAATAGGCACTACCATTCGAAAGAGGAGACTCGAAATATGAGGTGTCCCGGATTTCATAACGTTTTATCCATCGGAACATGGAAAATTTTAGGGGAGCGCTTTGTTTCCCCTCCAATCCTACGGCGCTAAAAATCGCCCGGTCTTGATAGGGTTAAACAAAGCGAAAAGTCGGATTTCTATGGGGATAAGGATGCCGGAAATTACAAACACCAAAGTAGAAACCGGCCCATCCGGCGACCAAAATTCTCATAATTTGGCCGATCGATGTTGGATGAGTCTTCTATATTATCGAATGGTGTTCCGACTGTGGAAACACAGTAACAATTCCATTATAATGTCTCCCAGCTTAACGGATGTAACAGCATCCTATTGTAGGATGTGCAGCAGGATTGGAACCGGTCAGGAATTTTCTGACCCAACCCAACCGGTAACCGGCAAGATAAAGTCAACCCAACCGGCCGGTTGACCGGCCAGACCCAAAGTGATGGTTATGATCGTCCTTTATTGATTTACATTTTGTCATTCAAACAGATGCGACAAAGGGTTCTTCCGTTTGTAATTCGAAGGTCCTAGGCCTCAACCTTTTGAAATTTGCATTATCAGTAAGTTATTCGGTAATTTTCCTAAGGGGGTATGCGCTTCCCATTATATTCATTGAATGTACAAATTTGAATATTTGGTTATCTTTAAAACTAAATTGGTTTGATATTATTTGATTTTAAGCATTTCTTTATCAAAATATAACAAATATAATAAATGAGCCACGGTATCTTTTTCAAATTGCCTGCCTATTGAACAACGAGTGCTATCTCACATGTGTTTCTTTAATGAGGGAATTATGCCGATGGAGAAATTTAGGAGATAAGAAACAAATTCGATCTGTCAATCCTGTTATCTCAAATACTTTCATCAGGGCACGCAGCAGGGGTAAATCGAAATCAAATTCGAGAGAGGGAGGTCCTATCGTTATTAGGTGGAGTGAAACTGGCTTGTTATGTTAGATTTTGGATGAAAATGGAAAATACAAACAAATGTATTCTACAAACTTTTGGAATTAGGCTCACGCATGACTTCACCTGTTTTGTTTGCGCTGATGTAACCCATTACATTAAGAATTACATTTCTGTGACTCGGCTGTCAATATCCACCCGCCCAATAATTGCTGTCGATTGATTGACCGACCGGTTTTCGACCGGGCCCGGTCGACTGATCCACTTACAACGACACAACCCAACCGGTCGACCGGGCCGGTCAGCTGGTCCCGTTTCCAACCCTGATGTGTAGACTTGGTTGTTTTCTTTCATATCTATATGTATAAGTAAACCACTTCCTTGCCTTGATCAAGATGTGTTCCATTAAATCCCTTGCGGAAGTAATCGCTAATTTTACTGATGTATATTCCACATTCCAGGATTATATTTGCACACACGTGGTGGTGAAAAACACTACTGCAATGAAGATATATTGCCTTTCAAATGACAGCATAAATCGTCGGCGCGTAGCCCCAGACCATTAAGGCTGATCATTTGAAAGGTAATATATGCATTGTTACTGAACCTAAAATCTATGTCATCAAAACTCCAAGATTTTGATGTGCAAGAGACTCAAATCTATGATAATTTTCTACATAGCCCATGTAGCTCAGAACATTGAAGAATGTAAAGCTTGAGATATCTACGAGTCCAGATTGTGAACCATAGGAATCACTTCAATGTCATTTTCATTGGGAATGCGAAGATGGATAATGAAGTGCTCCTACCTCAATGGCATTACATAGGAAATTAGACGGCCTCAACCATGCAATTAAGGCCGTCAAATTTGGATTTAGAGATATATGAACAACTTTCATAGAAAAATGACAGGTGAAATATCGGCGGACAACCCTAATTACTCAGCAACAATGCCTTACAGGCGTTGTCTTCTGGCTTAGTGCCTCAAGTAATATTCTAACCCAATGAAGATGAAAATCATCTCGATTTCTACATAAATCAGCGGACACTAATGCCGTAGTTGGTATTTTTGTCCGCTGAATTACATTGAAATTGCATTGGGTTTGAAAACTGCATTATTTTCGGGATGAAGCATAGAAATTGTGCAATTAGTCAGAATTTTTGAGCAAAGCTTCTAAGATATCCATATCAAAACATAGATTGTCACTCAAGAATCATTGCTTGTAGACATCGCCATGGATTTCATCTTCATTGGGTTAGAATACCAATAACATCCACTTCTATTGCACACCAGCGTGTCCTCGGAATCTATACATTTATGTCCTCTAAAAGTGGATACTATTCCTATATTAATAAAAGACAATTTTCAGCAAAAGACTACATCAGCTGATTAGATGTCTTTGACAAAAGCAAATTACATTCAAGGTGCATGTGAGTAATGTACACTTGTACAGGTTTTAGGTCTCTAAAAACGTGGTGTGGCAAACAATTTAGTGGAGAGTACTTTCATAATTGTTCGAAGAAACGCATGCAATTGGAAGTGAAAAGCACATCAATAACATTCAAATTTATTCAATCAATCAATACTTTACCAGTACGTCTAATTTCAACACAACAATGTCATGACTTTGTTAATTAAATAATAATTACAATTGATTGGCAACATAAAAAATGAGTCACGTCGCCAGGTTTGCGATAACTATCGAGTAAGCCATGAATAAATTCCGCAATTCAGATGCTAAGACTTGATTTCACTGTAGTAGACTAGCTGTTTAATCACTGCTTGCAGTTGAAATCGCAGCAGACATGTTATCTGGATTGCTTTCGGAAAAATTGTCCTCTAGAATTGAAGGGGCGCAGACTAGACATTAGTTAATTAATCTATTAATTTATCCGATCAACCACTTGCTAGAAAATGGTCTTCAGAATCTGAAAGATAATTTGATTTCATCACACATGAATAAATTAGTCGGGAAATCTTTTGTGTACTGTTGTTTGACAATAGCTCACTGAAGAAAAGAAGCAAATAATTCACTTTCTCATTTCATCATGACTTATAAAATGTGCCAAGGTATTTCATCGTGTATTATCGTGTATTCTGTGTATTTTATCTTCTCTTTCTGAGAAGAAATGTACATGGAAATGCAGTCTTATGTAGGGCTTATAATCACAAATACACAACATCTGTCATAGAGAGTTAGAAGGCAACTATTCCGCTCGGAATCTATGCATTTATGTCCTCTAACAGCAGATGCTATTCCCATATTTCAGGAATTTTCTTTATCTACGCCTATTCATTTCTTAAGGCATGTAATTTTATGTACAATACAATGAAAAATGGAAATATATGCATGAAACAATCGATGACTGCAAAATACCTTGGTTTTCACCTGATATCTATGATTCATTACTCATGAATGGAGGCCGTCATCACAAATCTGTCTAAACGCTGTCATAATCCAATTAGCTGTTAGAAGAAGTCCATTATAATCCCTTATAATGCTCAAGACGAATATACTTTCTCAATCTCTACGAAAAACATACAAACGATTTTGAAATCACATACCTTAGTATCGATTACTGAGTTATAAGTCTATGCTCGCAAACACAATAATTCAATTTACAAAAGACACAATTGCATTCCGGAACACAATGCAAATCTTACATTAGTCTGACGAACGAAGATGAGGAGGTCGGAGATAGTACTGAAGATAATGAAAAGCAAACTCGGGGATCGTAAATTGAAGCAAAGATTTAAGCCAAAGGGGAAATCTAAGCATGACGCATCGGTTAGAGATAATATTGAATTTATTTCGAAGGCAATAGAGATAATCAAACTGCTGTCTGTATTGGGGAAATAAAACCGTTCGCTATATCGTAAGCGACTACTACATGTAAATCTAAGGACGAATTTCTTTGTTCGAATCCTGCTTGGAATGTTTCACTCACCATAGCTGAGCTTGTACTTCCCTTGCTTGGCAGTAGAGGCTTATGCGGAGAGGAGTCGAGATGTGAATTCGTATCAATTGTTGAAAGAAGACAGTTAGTCTCACAAACATCATACATATATGGGGCTCCGCCAAATCTGTTTTGGAATCGCCCATTCGTTGCTGTGAAGCAGGCATTGGCCATCACCTAGGTAACATAACCGTTTTCTAAGCTGATGAGATGCGTTGTACTAACTGTGATTGTTCATCGATAAAGAGAGAGAGGAAAAGACAAGAAACACACACAGGGAAGCAAGATATCTAGGTAAACTCACGCTGTATCGAGCTGCATTCACGCCCAGATGGGAGAAGTAGGATTGAAAACGTTGTGAGATGAGTAGCCTACTCTCAGATAATGCATTGTATTACGTCATCAGCACGCGCGTCCGAAAGCCAATCACAAGTCGATGAAGCAATTGTTCGTAGAACGCAGCCATCATCTTCCTCATTCTGCAGCTGTATACACAGGGAGCTATCTGTTGGCGTTTAAGCAATTGGGCGTGTCTGTCGAATCAAGGAAACTCCCAACAAAGTGGCCGCCTTTATTTTCCTCTCAACAATGACAAGTCCGTCAGGAAAAGGAAAAAGCGCCACAGATGAGATCGAGATCTTAGAAGTTGGGAAATCAGGCCGGCAAAGATGAGGTCGTACTGGATTACTCAGTTGCGGGCTACTCAAAGTCTAATTAAGTTGAGGTGCAGTAAGTGCATGAAGAGAGGAGATGAAGCCTAGGATTGAAGGCTGTAAGTTCGATCACTTCCTTATGATTTCCAATCAGACAAAGTTTCAGGGATTCACCGGATAAAAAGAGCTCGATATGACCAACTGCTCGATACACAGTTAGGTCTCAGCCGCACTGCAAGCAAAGCAAACCGAGTCAGTCCCGAGCACATGTATGTGACCAGACGTCCCTGTTTCCGCGAAGTGTCTTTCGGGACAGATACATGTCACGGCTTTGCCGTATCTCTGCTAAAATTCAGTTTCAGACACAATCAAGGAAATGCTGAATGTGAAGGTTAATTTTGACATATCAAGCCAGCAGTTCTTCAACTTTTTAAAATTGCGAAGGCAAATGTTGCATGACATACATTCAAACAAAATATATTTCTGATTTTATTGCTATTTCAACCATAAGATAGCAACAAAAGAGTTTCGATACAACAAAAGTTTTTATCATGTACAGGAAACTACATAGAAGCAATGCTATTAAAGGAGGCAGGAATGTGAATACAGAAGTAATTAAACATTAATGAAAGAATATTTTCATGGTAAATACATAAACCATTCACATTTGCTAACAAGAGAATTCCTAAATTGATTCAAACATTTGCATGATTGATATCTTCATGCAACGATAAAATACAATAGAATTCCCTCAGTCGAAGAAATTAAAAGATGAAAAATAAAACGATGTACTACATAAACCAAAAATGTATTACAGTTCAGATATAATCCGATCACCTTGAGCTAGTGCATGAAGAGAGTAAATGAAGCCTAGGATTTTAATTGAAGGCTGTGAGTTCGATCACTTGAGTATCTAATCACTTCTTTATCCCTCAGAGACCTGAGGGGGGTCCAGTGGACCCCGGACCCACATTTTTCTATTTCATTTTTTACGCTGACGATATATCAACCACTCAAGCCCATACAAAATCATCATTTCTGACAGTGAATCTGCATGTGTCATTTCATTTCAATTGAATCAGTAGAAGTATGCCAGATAGGCCAAGGGGGTCCACTGGACCCCCCCCTCAGGTCTCAGAGGGTGTAGAAATTCCATCACAAAATTTTTGTAATTAGATGAAAAATGATTTCGAACATGTCCACAATGGTGTATAAAGAGTGAAAGTCATTCATTCATTGTTTGCATCATGCTCGCAGATGTGCAATGTGTTGGAAGATCGCAAAATGTGAATATTTTGCTTTCGCACATGATCTCGCGTGACTGGTTGGCCTATATGAACAACTCGACATAAATCGATGTCCGAAATGAAAGCTATCATTATATTCATAGTTGAGCACCAAAAATTGATTGATGACAAACTTTTCACAAAGTAATGATAAGCTTGAGATCTCCACAGCTGGTTTTGGTTCTAGAAGTGCAGCAATTTTGACTCATTTTAGGTCTATTTCTGATAGCTTTAGATAAATTTGAAGGAATGTACAAATGGAAAAGATTAGCTGCATGAATTAAATCAATTTCATCAAAATCAACTATCTGAGGCTTTATGGTGACACAAAATATCGTAAAGCCGCCTCCTAGTACAAATGATGCTGTACTAAATGTGGTTGACTTACAAAAACACCATATTTTCGCACGTGTTTACTGAGAAGGCTGAAAGTCACTCAAGGGATTCGTTATACCGACCTGCTACACGCAAACATCATTGTTTTACTTAAAATCAACTTTCCTAATGTTTTGATATAGATTTAAGCAGGTAAACTAAGAATATGTTAAAGGGGTCCACTGGACCCTCCTTCAGGTCTCAGAGGGTGTGAAAAAGCTCAGGTCTCTGAGGGTTATGATTTCCAATCAGGCAAAGTTACAGGGATTCACCGGATAAAAAGAGCCTGAAGCGCTCACATTATGACCAATTACTCGATAAACTCTTAGGCCTCAGCCACACTGCAAGCAAAGAATGATCAAACCATGTTCCGTTCCCAATGGATATTTTCTCAGTATGAAGGTGTATGGTCATCAATTGCCTGAGTGCTACGTCACAGATGGTGCTCGATGCCTTGTTGAGAATGTTTCACCAGATACTAAACAACGTTTCAATTGCCCTATAAATACAAAAGTACACTGTAAACTCTAGGGTACGAAATTTCGCTTGACTTTAGCACGAAATTTAGGCTTCAATTCTAACCAACACAAGGCACGAGCAGGCACGAAGTTCATAGTGTCGAGTTCGTGCCCATTGATTTTTCCGTCGATTTCACTGGATAAACAAATATTTGGTTTGGTGCCTATTGGTGCATATAGTGGCGCCTACTGGTGCCTTGAGGCACTAGAAAGGCACTAGGCGCTCTGGCACGAAATTTCGGCTTCGTGCTTAAATTAGTGCCATACAGTTTACAGTGTAAGCTACGCATGAAGGAATCCAACCTCATGAAGATGCATGATTTTTAGACGTCAACATTTCTTTCAATTTTGTAGTAGAATGGCATTATCGCCCGAGTATCGTCAGGGGAGTGTATTCGCGGTTCTCGAAAGCCGTTTATGTTATCTTATATTGTACGGCATGTACGGGGATAGATGTACCATAGGCGTCGTTTTTTCAATGAAATAATGTAATATTATCATATTACCATCATGTAATAACGCAAAAAAAGTTCTAGAATTAATTTCATACTTTCACATTTCATTACTCATAGATTTGCTGCATGCATTCACAAATGCAATAATGCCATGTGCTACCACTATGTATAGTGTAGCAGTCCTTAAAGTTACGCTCAAAAGTACGCTACTCAGTAAATGAATTTTCAACATTCCTTTTTCTGCCTTTTAAAATCGGTGGTCCGCGAGCCCTTTCGAAGACGTTCAATAATTTCAGTAATCAAAATCTATTATTTTGAAATTTTAATCATTACACAGCATCAATTAGAAATATTTTACAATAAAATCTAAATGTGTCCTTGCCTATGTTTGATAAAATACCTGCCTGAAATATGATATACTCTGATCTTTGAAATTGACAATTTTCATATGCCCTCGAGATCTTTCAAGATGGAGCGAGAAAGAACACTTTGAAAGTGAAAAATCAATGAATGACCACCGCAAATGCTGGCATGTGAGCCAATGCATGTTCATATCACACAATACTTTATTCGCCTCTTTCGCCAGTCATGCATCCATCTGGCTTATATTTCTATTGAAATCCTAATGCCACTCATGAACATGCTTCATTTCTACAAAACATCACAATGTCCGAGTTGAAAGCCTTTTGTCACTCATGAAATCAGATTGCCGATAACCAACGCACTATGTCTCTATTGAAATCAGATTGCCACTGATGATTTCTAGGCAGTCCTTCTTGAATTCCAAAACCTGTAGAAAGCATGCTGGATTACTCGTTCACTTTGTTTTAGACTCCTCTCGCTTGGAATAAACACGAAGTCACTTATCAGCATCCAAGTAATTATTATCATGCTCATCAACCACTGGATTCTCAACAGTTTATGTATATAAAATCACTACTAAAGCTGGGCTTATGGTAAAATTCATTTTACAGCTAGCAACATTTTGGGCAATTTTTGTATTTTCAACTTTGCAACTTCGTTTTCTTTGAAATTTTGCGTATATGGTCAATTTTTCACGTTGAATTCGAAAATCATCGTGATGACCACACCAAATGAGTATTTTTACAAGTTTTCTATTTACACTATGTGGCCTATTACCAGGTGTTTTCTGACCGATAATTTTGTAGCCTCGGTCAAATGAACATTTTTGGCCGTTTTACGAGATTCAAACAAACTTTCGCATGCATGATTATTTCATGGTTCTTGACAATTCTGTGAGTTTTCATGAGATCCGGATAAAAAATATGGTTTCAGTATCAAATTGAAATTTTGAGAAAAATCAGAAAGGTCTGGTCGGAAGAATACATGTCATTTTTTTAAATTCACAATTACTCAATTGTGATGATCAATAGTTGAATTTTCCTTTTGATGCAACAAATACACTCACAAATGATGTATTTCGTCGTATAAAGAAAGTAAAAACATCATTTCTAAGTTGAGAAATATGCATCGGTCATAAGATAATAATTGGGCGAGAAAGGCTTATTGAAAAAATATCCCAAATAAATGTAGATGAAATCATGAATTATAGTCTGGTTGAAAGTACGGCTGATGCGCTTTCACATGATACATAACTTTATATGTATAATTTCAGTAGATTGCAGTTCGTCCTTATTAGAGGGACGTGAAGCCTTCAACGAACCGTCAACCTCTTTCCAAAGGTGCTCTATTGGATTCAGATCAGGTGACTGAGCCGGCCGACACATCGTCACGAATTCCTGGTGGTCCAACCATTGTTTTACGGATTTAGCGGTGTGCTTTGGATCGTTGTCGTGCTGACACATCCATCGACGGTTGGAGAACATGGTCACCGCCGCAGGCAGCATGGTCTCCTCCAGAATAGATCGATATTGATACTGGTCCATCACTCGGTCTACCAGCCGAATAGGACCTGGTCCGAGCGCCGACATGCTGGCCCACACCATGATGTTTCCTCCACCATGCTTCACTGTTGGCACGACACAGGCAGGGTTCATCTGCTCGCCAGCGCGACGACGCACCAGTACTTGACCATCACTGCCGAAGAGATTGAACTTCGACTCGTCGGACCAGAGTACAACCTCCCACCGCTGGTCACTCCAGTTAAGGTGCTCTCTGGCCCAGGTCAGTCGAGCAACCCTGTTTTTCTCGGAGATGATTGGCTTCTGGCGAGTCCCACTTCCATGAGTCGATTGATTTTGCACTGTTCGCGAAGTGATGTCAATGCCGTAATCCTGCGATAAAGACTTTCGAATGTCAGGAGCAGTTAACCGTCGATTGTTTGAGCTCATGCGAACCACCAGCCGATCTTCACGTTTGCTAGTTGCCCGTGGCCTACCACTGCGGGGACGAGACTTGTACTCCCCAGTCGCTTGGAATATTGATATCGCCTTCTGGACTGCACCGCGACTGACATCAAGAGCTTCAGCCACTTGGCGCTGTGAATGTCCTGATTCAATACGATCAACTATCACAGCGCGTTGCTCCGTCGTTAATTCGGCATTCATGTTGATGAAATAGAATCTATTACAATTGTGTCAACAAATCTACCAGTTTAAAAATTCAAATGACTAGAACGTTGTCAATCTAACTGTAGACGCATGCAATGGCAACTTTGATATCTGTGTTCATCAACAGTTTGAATTCAATTGAGCTATTGGCGTCACAAAGTTGATAACATAGCATTGCAAGCTAATACCATAGATATTCCTTAAAATCAACAGGTGGATTCAGACTTAATTCCGCCACTGTATAATTTCAGTAGATCACAACGAAATTTCTTCCCTAAGATAAAGTACCTAAGCATGGGACACGCTGTATTTGATACTTTTTCTTTCTGCCTTGAGCTAATTTTTTCATAAAGAAACTTTTTCTCATTGATTTGAATTGATCATGACCGAATAGAGAAGATCCTGAGGATCAAAATGAAAATAAATTCATGAAAATCTGTTCAGAACAAAGGATTTTGCAGACGGAAGACGCGTGTTTTGACAAATGTTTTTATATAAAATGGATTTAACGAGATAGATTTTCAGGAATAGGCTAATACTTAGAAAATTTATACACAATTACATATTTTCATACACATTAGAACCTTCGCTTAAAAATCAGTTTTTAGCTTTTTAACCCTCAGAGACCTGAGGGGGGTCCAGTGGACCCCGGACCCACATTTTTCTATTTCATTTTTTACGCTGACGATATATCAACCACTCAAGCCCATACAAAATCATCATTTCTGACAGTGAATCTGCATGTGTCATTTCATTTCAATTGAATCAGTAGAAGTATGCCAGATAGGCCAAGGGGGTCCACTGGACCCCCCCCCCCCTCAGGTCTCAGAGGGTGTAGAAATTCCATCACAAAATTTTTGTAATTAGATGAAAAATGATTTCGAACATGTCCACAATGGTGTATAAAGAGTGAAAGTCATTCATTCATTGTTTGCATCATGCTCGCAGATGTGCAATGTGTTGGAAGATCGCAAAATGTGAATATTTTGCTTTCGCACATGATCTCGCGTGACTGGTTGGCCTATATGAACAACTCGACATAAATCGATGTCCGAAATGAAAGCTATCATTATATTCATAGTTGAGCACCAAAAACTGATTGATGACAAACTTTTCACAGCAGTAATGATAAGTTTGAGATCTCCACAACTGTTTTTGGTTCTAGAAGTACAGCAATTTTGACTCATTTTAGGTCTATTTCTGATAGCTTTAGATAAATTTGAAGGAATGTACAAATGGAAAGGATTAGCTGCATGAATTAAATCAATTTCATCAAAATCAACTATCTGAGGCTTTATGGTGACACAAAATATCGTAAAGCCGCCTCCTAGTACAAATGATGCTGTACTAAATGTGGTTGACTTACAAAAACACCATATTTTTGCACGTGTTTACTGAGAAGGCTGAAAGTCACTCAAGGGATTCGTTATACCGACCTGCTACACGCAAACATCATTGTTTTACTTAAAATCAACTTTCCTAATGTTTTGATATAGATTTAAGCAGGTAAACTAAGAATATGTTAAAGGGGTCCACTGGACCCTCCTTCAGGTCTCAGAGGGTGTGAAAAAGCTCAGGTCTCTGAGGGTTAAACATTGTTTAGAAGAAGATATGGTGCTAAAACTTATTTATGTCCCTCTGAATGGCTACTACGTCAGCTTTATATTGATCAGAGGAAAAGCAGTATATAGCTTCTCACCTTTATAAAAATGTATTAATAACATTGTGAGGCATGATAATCCGTCACTGCATTTGAGATCCACACTTTTCGCTGCATGAAACAGACGGTGTTGCTAATAAATCTTTTATAAGTAGTATCGCATTATATATCTTTATAAGTACTATTTGTATACCAGCCATTATTCATGCTTGGATTAAGCATTCTTGGATGAATGAACATGTTAATTATAACTTCACTTGTACCTTGCTGATGGCATGAGTAATTTGTATTGATTGGGATGTTCAAATTTGTAAGAAATTATCAAGAACACTCTGAAAAGTTCTTTTATACAAATGTCAGATTTTTAGTGTTCCTAAGAGACTTGATGAAATTTAAATTGGCTATCGAACATATAAAGAAATTAAACGCCACCAGCAATTAGAGTCCTTTCTATTATACATTGCAGCTTTGTAGCAACATCAGATAGAGAGAGAGAGTGTGTGTGTGTTGGCGAGAATCCATGAAACCTCTGGCCGACTTCAATAAAGTGTGCCATTGAATTATTTACTACATGCACTAGATCGGCATTTATTGGCTAATGGCATGATATAAAACTCTCCTGTAATAGCACCTGAGGATGCCGATTCAGAGGCGATATTTAATAATGGCAGGCATATGAGAAACAAAAAAACAAAAAGAACATTTTTTGCTTTAACCGTTAAACGGCGTTGCGGGGTGTTTTCCACCCCAAGTGATATTTAAATACACACAACTTCTGTTATACTTTAGTCCGATTACTGAAATCTCATGACTTTTCTTGGATAATTATAATATTTTTCAGTCGAAAAATTGGATTTATATTCCACATGGTTTATGATTTAGGAGTGATTTTATAGATTCCGATGTTACGGGGTGTTTTCTACCCCATTCAAGAAATGATACTTTTGTTCATTTTCTTTTTATCTAAACGAAATTTATCGCTACCAAGTTGTTTAGAGTTATAATTTTGATGTTATTTACTTAGCAAGCGTTCACGTGATCGTTTTCCAAGAAATTCTATCCTCTTATTTCCAAGAAATTCTATCCTCTGATTTCCAAGAAATTCTATCCTCTGATTTCCAAGAAATTGCACCCGGCGAAGGTTGCAGTGGAGTTGTCTCACGACGTGATCGAAATCCAAGACAAAGCGCCCTCCTCTCGAATACGCCAATAAATTCAGTGCGTTTCTTATGTGGTTGCACATTCTGTCGAGATGTCCGCACCGAGAAGGTCTCTTCCGGAAAGACAAGCTCGATTAATTGCGAACCGAATTCTGGCTGAAGAAGAAGAATTTCCTGAGAGCATAGAACCTGATGATGCTGCAGCAGCCGAAGTTGATGACGCTACCGTAGATCTTCCAACTGGAGATCATTATAGCGACGATGATATATTGGATGTCGACCAACTTGAGAGAATTGTTGAGTAGTCCTGAATCAAATAATTCAAGTGAAAGTGACTCAAACTCGTCGGACAATCTCTTATCAGCCGCCTCATCTGTAGATGGTGGAGCAATGATCAGTGCGAATGGAACCACGTGGGAAATAATTCAACCAGGCCATGGTATTGGGCGTGCGTCATCTAGAAATGTTTTCAATGTCGGAAATCAAGGCTTACGAGCTGGACTGCACCCACAATCAAATGAAGAATCTTTCTTCGTGTATTTTGAGGATATACTCGCAGAAGTCGTGTTATTCACAAATTTGGAAGGACGAAGAGTTGCTTCAGCAAGTGGAGTCGCCTGGAAGCCAGTCACACTCGTGGAAATCAAAGCTTTTATCGGGCTTCTTATTATAGCAGGTAAGTCATGTTCTTATTTCTGGGCAACTATTCAAAATTCAATTTACTATTCTTTCTGTCTATATAGTACTATTCAAAATTACTACATTAAAATCTATCTATGACATATTATCTCATAAGGAATAAAAAATAATGCGTTTTATAAAAAGGTCGTCTTTATGAGCTTTGTTATAAAAGGAGAATTCTATTTTGGACTTTTTGATGGGTTCGTAGAGAAAAATACAGGAGAGACGAATTTTACTCTATTTTTACGTCCTTATTGATAGGCTAGTAATATAATACATACATTTACGCCTATGATGATGTTCATTGATAAGAAATTATGTAGGCTATTATGAACATTTTAGTTATTTGCATTCACATGCGGGATCTTTCTGTTTCAGGTTCGTTCAAGGCAGGTCACCGTGATATCCGGGAAATGTGGCATCCTATTCGAGGACATTGTAGATTTTGAGCTACAATGAGCTACATGTGGTTTTCACAAATGCGAAAATGTATGCGATTCGATGACAAATTGCGCCGTGACCGGAATGACACTCTTGCTGCCGTTCGGCAGCCAATAAGCATGCTCAATGTATCGCTAGCACGGAATTACATCCCGGGGCCGTTTTTATGCGTCGACGAACAGCTAGTCGAGTTTCACGGACGTGTCTCATTTAGACAGTACATACCATCGAAACCCGGCAAATTTGGTATCAAAGTATTCTGGCTCGTGGATCAGGAAAATTCCTTTCCCCTGAAATGTTTGGTGTACATTGGTGCCGATACATTGTCTGACGAGGAGAGAAATGCAGGCCATTCTATTGGAGAAGCTGTTGTCATGATATTGGCGGAGAACTGGTTGAACAAAGGCCGCAACATCACTGCCGACAATTGGTTCACAACGACTCAGTTGGCTGACCGACTCCTGAAGGAAAGGACCACAATAGTAGGAACCATGCGTCAAAACAATCGCTCGATACCTCCTGCCGCCAAATCAATTACCGGGCGAAGGAAAAATGACTCTGTACATTATTTGTCTGGGGCAAAGGTCCTTTGTTCATTTTGGGACAAGAAAAGGGTCCCGGTTCTCGTGCTTTCCACCATGCACTCATCCGCCATTCATTGTGAAAACCAAAAACCCGAAATAATAGATTTTTATAACAGAAATAAAGGAGGAGTGGACACTCTTGATAAACTCTGCCGCTCGTATCGATGCCAACGCAAGTCTCCCCGTTGGTCATTTTCCGTTTTCATGGCACTTGTTGATGTTGGTGTCGTAGCGGCGATGAGGACCATGCAGCAAAATGAACGAGAGATCGTTTCACATTTCAATTTCAAATGTGAACTGGGCTTCCAATTGGCGATGCCTCTTGTTCGTCATAGAGCAACTCTTTCTAATCAAAAACGAAGCATCAAAGATTCCATGCGGCTCGTGGGTGTGACTTTTTCATTACCAAGAAATGAATCGATCGTCGCTCCTCTCCCGGCTACGAGATGCCGATACTGTACCCGTCAGCAAGACAGAAAGACTCGCATGCGTTGCAGCATGTGTACTGTCTCCGTTTGCAAAGACCACGCCTCCGTTTTGTGTCCTGACTGCTCGTGACGCTTGGATTACCTATTTTTTCACTAGACCTATCTGTGACATCAAATTATAATCGGTTTGTTTATTTCGTATACACTTTGTTAATTGTTTTATATGAACTTGTAACTAAGATAAGGTTTCAACACTGGGACAAAAATACATGTATTAATGACAATTATAGACGAAGCGTACCAACGCAATAGACGCTTTTTTATACACATTTTATATCCATCAGTAACATGTTTTCATATAGTAGCCTATGACATAAGAAGGTTGTTCGATTATTATTTGATAGCATCAGATAATTTTACCTATCCCCTAAAACATGAAAAAATGAAAATATAATAATGGGGTGAATAACACCCCACAACGCCGTTATCCTAGTAAAAAAGCAACGGTTAAGCATTTTTATCCTTAGAACTCGATCGAAATTTGATATATGAAGGGTAATTTTTTCATAAATATAATAACAGATTCCGAAGAAGATATTTCTTGCTACAAAATGTGAATTTCTACTCAAAGCGAACATGCTTCAGATAAAACATTTTCGATTCCTTTTGCAATCTATATGGAATGATAATCTCATGAAAATTGCAACATATTAGAGCAATGCCGTAACGCAAGGCTGTGATAAAGGCATATATATTCTGTCGTGTAGACAGCTTATGAAATGCTGTGAGAAATAGCGGATGTTATTTCTGTAGTCAAGCGATACATGTGGATTAGAAATAGTAAAATGGCAGTCTACGACGTAGTCGTGCTTGATTCAAGGAAAGTGAAGAGTTAAAAGTTATTGTACTTTTACCTATGAATGTGAAAATAGGATGTAAATGTGGATGAATGCAAACGCAATACAACAAACCTCGCACGATTCTATAAAATATTTCACCGTCATTGCAAGATCGCGAAATGAGAATTGATCATCCCTTGCCCATCTAGGGGGGGGACAGCTGATCACCCAAACTATTGCATCAATTTTGCCAAACCACACATCAATCGAAACGGCACACTGTAAACCGCTGATTGACAATTGACAGACATTTATCCTACAAAATCTATTTTGTCGGCCACACTGTAAACTGTACGATACCAAAGCTTCTTACAAAACCGATGCACAAAACGAGAATAGCAAAATGTACGAAAGCACAATTGTTCGTGTCCATACACTACGAAAGCGATTGGCTTTCCTATTGGATTATATTTATCATCCAATAAGAAAGCCAATCGTTTATGAACAATTGTGCTTTCGTACATTCTGTTATTCTCCTTTTGTACATCGGTTTCGTATGAAAAATCAGCCAGCTTTCGTATTCTACAGTTTATAGTGCATGGCTAGGTCTTGTAGGCTTGGGTAGCGTGCCGCTTGTAGATACTTATTTATATTTTTATGGGGAGAACTAGACCTCAGAGCCCCTGGGGTTCGATCGAAACCAGTTAAAAGCCACTATCATAAGAGATTATTTGCGAAAATCATATGAATAAATTGGCTTATGAAGAGTTTAATTCATCTATTCAAGAAATTTTGCCCCAAAGCTTATTCTCATGAAAGTGCCGAGTGTCTTATATACACACTGTAAACTGTAGGGCACTAATTTAGGCACGAAGCAGAAATTTCGTGCCAGTTAGCGCCTAGTTACAGTCTTTCTAGTGCCTCGAGGCACCAGTAGGCCACACTTAGGCACTAATAGGCACCAAATTTAATATCTGTTTATCCAATGAAATCGAAGGAAAAATCAATGGTCACGAACTCGGCACTATGAACTTCGTGCCGACTCGTGCCTTGTGTTCGTAAGAATTGATGCCCAAATTTTGTGCCTTATTCAAGCGAAATTTCGTGCCCTAGAGTTAGCAGTGTAGGTCAAACATTAACCAGCAAATTTCGTCCGAATTTATAACTGCAGTGACTTGTCACAACATTTATGAGTTGATGAAGTAGATGACAAATGGAGTTTTCTGCTGCTATCATTTCGGTAAAAAAAGACAAATGGATTGATGACAAATCACACAAGATTAGATTTTTCCATACAACTTTGCACAGCTCTTGTACATTTACAAGTCAATTGCTTTGGACATAATTGGAAAATTGGAGATTTGAACAAATCAATAAATCACTATACCGCTATGTAACCTACGCAATCAGGTTTGTGCTAGGACTAACGGCGGTTTAAGACTAAAAGTTAGTTAAAGTCACGAAATATCAACTCTGAGAGCTTTACCTCGATAATCTAGCGTAAATAGATTGCTAGCTTGGGTCCCCCAAACTGAGATGACCGTCATTTAACCAGTCATATAGTCTGACAGAGTTCATGGATTTATACTTCCTAAATTTTATCGGATTTTGGTCAGTATCACTGTAAAACGTTGACTGACAATTGACAGACATTTATCCTACAAAATCTATTTTGTCGGTCATTGTTAGTTCTTGCAAGATGATTGTCACTGAACACCTACAATATCTGACAAAAAGCGACAAACTGTATAGCAATGAATTATAGCTTAAATTTTATCAAAAATGTAGATAATTAATTATGTCAAAATAAATCATGATTTTGCCACACAATAATGCAGATTGCACAAAAGTCAAGCAATCACTAATCGAAAAAATCAATCAATATTCAACAGTTGTTGTTTAGTTAATCTGCATTAAAAGCATCTGTTTCGATGTCGATGGAGAACCTACAAATTCGTCGGATATCGCAAGATATTGGAGGTGACAATCGTCGGTTGATTTTATTAGTAATTTTGTAGGATAATTGTCGGTCTACGGTTTGCAGTGCATTGAAAGGGAATTCAGAAAAACAGTATCAGTTTTATTTCTACCATACACTACGAGTAATCGATAGATCTGGTCAAGGTGGTTAATAAAATGGTAAATATTAATCGTTATGAGATTCCATCATTGTATTAGATGAGGTCAAAGGTCAAATGATTCAGACTTTTAGTTCAATTCAAATAGCAACAAAATCGCACATTTTAGAATTGAGTATCTGCAGGTGAGGAAAAAATCAAATGCGTTGAACTTTTATCCAGACACTGAGACTGATAGCAATATAATTCTGAAAATTTTCAATAATTGCTAATTGGATGCAGAACTAAAAGAACAGAAATAATAAAAATCATATTTGAAATTTGAACATGCATAGGCTACATAGTAAACAGATAATTTCAAATTCAAAAACTTTGCATTTGTGAATAACTCTATATTGATAGGAAGAATCCCTTATGCATTCTCAAATTATTTCATCTTCAGCTACCTCAATATACACTGTACATTAGGACTGAATATGCCGAAATCAGACAAAATATTCCAAACATTCAAATTTTAAAAATTTTTAGTAAATTATTAATAATAAATTCTAAGTTATTGTGCAAAATTTATTTTTCTTCAGTCAAAAGTTGCATAATATTTCGAAAGTAAGCTGTTAGAAATCGGGTGGCCATAACTTGACATGTCTAAAAGATATTCAAAATATTCGCCAGGTTGTAAAGGTTAGAATGCAAGCGGACTTATTTGTTGGGTGTGGGCAAGTCGTTCAAGGAAATGGAGGATATGATTAGAATTTTCCATATCCATAAACGCTTTCAGGACTTGATCATAGCGACGTTTATACATTGGAGTCAAGCAATCATCATCACATACCGCCCCACAGATGATGCGATGGCATCTCCGTCTAACTTTCTCAATTTTGATACTAGGATAACAGAAGGTTTATTTTCGAACTGAAAACACGTTTCTTAGGTGATGAAATTATTGGCAATAAAATTCGTATGTCAATCAAGGCACTGATGATATTACATAACTTATTAATAAGATAGATCCGCATGTGTTGCTACAATGTGCAGAGGACATGTTCGACAACAAAGGTCTATCGTAGTTTATTGAATATCGAAAGAGAATGACAACGAATAAGTCAATACAAGACACCAACACCCTTGATTCCCCGACCGCACTCGCCTGACCCAGGAATCGAACCGAAGTCCGCGGTGGAGACGAGCTCGCACCGTCTTCACTAGGCCATGCTGACGGTTCTGTCGATATCACTTAGAGATAACTTCTGCCTTCACTCGCATTCCTTTTGAACCGTCAGCGTGGCCTAGTGAAGAAGGTGCGAGCTCGTCTCCACCGATTCCTAGGTCAGGCGAGTGCGGTCGGGGAATCAAGAGTGTTGGTGTTTTGTATTGACTTAATAGCTGTCATTCTCTTTCGATATTCAGAGTACATGTTCAAATCGCATTGAAGGATATGTAGATGTTTGTTAATGTGTGATGAAAGAATGAAACTATAGATGATGAAACGCTGGAAGGAGAGGCTGCAGAAAGAGATATATACGTTAAGAAATTCTATGTGAAAAATATGTCTGATTTCAATTTTCATTTTGTGACGGCGAAATATTCGATGGAATCGCGCGATCATGTTTCGATGCATTCCCTGTTGTAGAGAGACGTTTGAGATGGGTGTACATGGACTGCAGATAGTTGATAATATACATATGCACGCAGCCACGCTTGTGGAATTGCTTGTAAAAGGTTAAAAAAATGTCATACTCGGTAGCACATTATGCACGGAACCTTTCTTCCATGTGGTCGAGTTATCATTTATCCCACTCTCATGCTTTTTGTACTGAGTGTTTAGCCAGAATGCAGAGTGCACCTATTTTAAAGGTCTTATGTTTGACTCGACCAAGGTTTGAACCAAGATTACCCGGTTGCAGAACGAACACTCTGCCACAAGGCTACCGCACCGGTTGACGTTGATTTGATTTCACTTGAAAAAGACGTGAAAGGAAAAATCCTGAGACAATCGATTTATTCGATCAAAATCTCCAAGTTTTGCCTATATATGGACATAAAGACAAAGATATAAAATTCACGATCGCCGTCTGAAACAGCTCTTTTTAAAATGGTGCAAAAACTTAACATTAGAATAAGTACAACCATGCAAGATTGCATGCTATGAAAATACATATACAATCACGGTGCAAGATTGGAGAAAAATTTAATGTTAATGTCTAAGACGAAAATTTCTGAACAGCAAACCAGTCAGGAGTGCTCTAGGTGTGCCTGGAGCTAGTTGAGCTTCTTTAAATATGCCATCTAAATAACGAAATTAAGAGACGGAAAACTAGAAAGATCAAATCTGACTTTTGAAATACCATTTATTGTTGACCTTTCAGAAAACTAAATTTTCATGACTTTTTGAAGAGTCATATTTGGCTTTTCAAGGAGGAACAGTTCAGAAGTCAGCATTTTTAAGAGTGCGATACCGGTACTAATTATTTTTGCAGTATTCAGCTTTTAATCATACTATAGAGTTGCTATGGCAAGTATTCACTGTCCATTGTTACTTTGTTTTCCAGCATTTGTATCTTGCAAACACTTGTAATACCATGATGTTTTACGGACACTCTTTGCCCTGACTGGCAACTTTTTGCCACCTTGATAATAATCATATGACAGAATATCATGCCAAACCTCGTCCTCCTGTGGGGGAGGGAATATATATTTGGCGTGAGATCTATTTAAAAATTTGAATGTTTGTAATAGACATTTTGGCTGATTTCGGTATAATTCTCATCCAATGCATATTGCGGTATCAATTCTTGATAAAATAAGATGTAAATATATGAATGATCCTTCCTATCAATATAAAGATATTCACAAATGCAAAGTTTTTGAATTTGAAATTATCTGCTTAATGTGTATGCATATTTGAAATTTGAAATTCAAATTTCAAATGTGATTTTTTATTATTCCTGTACTTTCAGCTCTGGATCTAATTGGCAATTATTAAAAATTTCTTTTTAGCCTCAGTGTTTGATTAAAAGTTCACTGAAATTGGATTGTTTCCTCACCTGCAGAAGCTCAATTCTAAAATGTGCGATTATAGTGATATTTGAGTAGAACTGAAAGTTTGAATTATTTGACCTTTGAACTCATTTAATATAATGATTTGATCTCATAGCGATTAGTAATCACCATTTTATTAACCACCTTGACCAGATCTTTCGATCAGTGCATGGTTTATTATTTTTTGTTGTCATTTTCCATTTCAAAAAGTGATCTAATAGAAATTTGATAAAAAATTACGGTTTTTGACCTTTGACTTTCACCTCAGCCCAGGGATGACCTTAGAAATAAAACTGATGCTGTCTCTCTAAATCCAGTTTCAATGCCTATTCCACTGTTGTGTGGTTTGGCGAAACTGATGCAATAGTTTGGGAGATCAGCAGGGGTGGGGGGATTCGGAAAAACACCCATGGACGAGGTTTAGGTCATCGGCATGTACATATTTTTGTAATTAGGATCCAAATGAAGACAAGAAACAAACTTAAAATCTAATTTTACAAAATATTCTTAATTGAAATAGAATTTCACAAATAGAATTCACAAACACAACGGCTCAATATCTATCTATTCAACAAAAGTCTTATTGCTCAGTATCTATTTCAGCTGACAGATTTTTCCTGGAAATCCTATGCTTCGCTTTGCACAAGTAATGCCTGATTCACACTGTTCGTCGAAGATTTTTCGCAGTGTACAGAGTGAATTTTACTGCAACCACTGCGACGACTGCCACAATTTGCTGCAGCTACTGCGAGAATTTACTGCGACAACAATTTACATCAATGAAAAACAGCTGAAATATTTGGTTGAAATAATTGGATCTCATTAATGGATACAATGTCAAGTGCAAAAGCGCCTGAGTGAACCCGAAAAGGGAGCGACTAAGTGGTCTTGCCAACTTACATTAAACAATTCGTAATCAGCACACCTTTACTAGAACGCTCGAACTAATAAAAAATACATACACGATATAGATATTCCTGACAATTCAAATTTCAATTTTCAGGGAGTTGACGAATCATAGAAATACAACACCAGAACGCGACAATCATAGATAACTTAAAAGTTAAATACTATATAGAGCATGTCTTTCTACAAATTGTCGACAACATGAAAAGAAACAAAGCGATTGTCAGCATCCTGTTAATAGAAGTATTGGAAAAGGAAAGAACGCCGAAACGTCGATCTTGGATGAGACCAATCGTCGCCAATAGAGAGGAGAAAGGTGAATTCAAAATTTTAGTGAAAGAACTATTAAAGGAGGACGACGAGGGGTTTTCTATATATACCCGGATGAACGGAGATACTTTTCGTTTCCATTACGAAACAGGATACGAATTTCCGAAGGAGTCTATCGCCTGAACTTAAAGTTCCATTGACACTTCGTTATCTGGCCCATGATAATTCCATGCAGATTGTGGCAATCACTTATCGACTAGGCCATTCGACGGTATGTGACTCTATAAATGAAACCACCAACAATTTCCGATTATAAGGAAATAGAAAAGGATTTTCGAAATACGTGGAATTTTCCTGGATGTATCGGAGCAGTGGATGGAAAACACGGTTTGATTCAACGTCCTTCTAATAGTGGTTCGCAATATTACAATTACAAAGGAAATTACAGGATCATATTAATGGTTGTGTGTGATGCTAATTGACATTGATCGATGTCGGCGGCTTCGGAAAACAGAATGATAGCAAAACATTTAATATGTATATCAATATATGTATAATATATACAATATATGTATATCAACATCAGAAGATAAACGAAAGGTATCAGTATACATCTTGTAGACCTCGAAATCAAGAATAACAAAACAAAAATATATACATATATTATAAATATAATATTACTAAATTATAATTGTTATTATTTAATAAGTAAAACATCGGAATTTGGACGACGTTTTGCAAAGGATGCCAAATCGTTGTTGATATTTGACGTTGGAGGTCAAACGTCTTCCTTCCAAACTGGTGGCTTTCTGGTTGGTGATGATGCCTTCCCTTTGAAAGCAAATCTTCTGAAACAGTATGCTGGGCATAAGATCAGCAAGTTTTCAATTACTGTTTACGAGATATCTTGTACTCAGTTTTAGGTTATCTTGTATCACTTTTGTAATATGTTATGTGAAAATTGTACTTCCCATACTTTGCATCGTTATCCGAAGACGAAAGTACGATAGAAAAGCGGAACGATTATTCCATAATAGATATTTACACAACTCGTACATGATTGCTTCATTATAACCATAGAAGTAGATAATAATACACTGGAATGGAAGTTTGATATCTTGCCTATGTACAATGATGGCACATGGAAAAATCTATGGTTTGAAGATCATATTCGATCTAAAACATTATATCATAGTCAAACTATTTGCCAAGTTGGTTGTGGAAGTTGTTGACAGCAAATTGCAGGATTTTCATGGAGAGAATTTTAAGTGAGATGGTGGCATTGTTTTATGTGAAAAAGCCTACTATTCCATGGATTAATATGCGGTGTCTATTTGTACGAGTCATTGACAACTATTTTCAAATTTTTCAACACTGGAATACGAATTGAAATTTGGTTCACAGAGTCATAATCGAAAGTAGTCGGTGTGCTGGTTGTAAGAACATTTCAAGAATTCAAAGATAAAAATTCTAATTATTGGATGATTTCTCCTCCTAACGGTCAAGAAACCTTGCGCTCTTCTGGAATAAACACATCGAAAGCTTCTCTAGCGACAGTCATTTACCAGATAAATGAAATGTCGTTGGAACTTTTCAATTAATCAATAAATGATTAATATGACAGTGTGATGATATTATGGAGGCTCATGTTCGAAAGCATGCAAAGGTTTTGAAAATTGTTCAAATATGATGAACAGGGGAATCTTTCAAAATAAAATGAATACTGTAAGATTTCTTGGCCTCTGATTTCAAGCTGGAGCAATGTATGATCTGTAAATGGACATTACAAGTTGCACATGTGTCTGATTATGCTCTTGATTGATTATAGGAGCGATATTTCAAAATGATGACCATACAGAACGTTTTAAAGGATTTCCTTTTCTGTCATCCTGTCGCTGCACTATTTTGTAAATTCACTATTGCTTTTGTGTACATGATCTTTGGACAAAGGGCAACAATTTAGACCACAAATTGGCTTGATAAATATAAATGCCAACCAGAAAACAAGAAAGCCAGTCCGCAAAATTGGCTTTTTGCCCCAACTAAGTTCCCCCGGAGTGTGTCATAATTTTCATGCAATTTCTATTCTAGGACTTTCTATGGTGCTGTTAATTTCTATGATTATAACATTCCACGAGTTAGATATCTTAAATGCCCGAGCCCGTAGGGTGACGGCTATTTAAATCTAACGAGTTCGAATGCTATGATGAAGCAATCTCATGCACGAGTTACGTAGAGAATTTTATTTGCCGACGTGCTATGATGATCAAGGAAGACTTGTGATTGACATGTCTATGATTATCAAGAGTATTTGAACCATAGACTTCTAAATGTTTGAACAGAAATTTAGCTTGATCAATCAAGGATGTCTATGAAGCATAGAAAGTTTTAGGGATTTCCAACTCTCAATCCGTAGGATTTAGCGCAGGCCGATTTTCTGACGAATTAGGTTTCTGGGCATATGGCTTTCCTGAGTTGTAGGAAACTTAATACCGCATCCGAGATTGAGGCGCTTCACGCAGGCGCTACTCATTACATGTTTAGACAAGTAACCTGGTAACTGATGAATTCATCGTGCCTGCGTTAAAGCAGTGCCTTCCTGGCTAATTCAAGCTCTGAGCAGATGGTCCGGTGGCCTTGTGGTTAGAGGGTATGCTTGCACGTCCTCTAGCTCCAACGTCGCTGGTTCAAACCTACCCACGACTGATGAGGCCCAACTGGACGAAACATGTCTCGTGGTAGCTACATCTGTTAAGATTTGATAAATTCATCAATTCCCAGGTTACTTGTCTAAATCCCTGGATCAATCGTGAAAATATATATTCACACATCTAGACCTTTTCCAGTTCTATTTCAGATATTTCCAAATCGATTTCAGATTTCTCCAATTAAATTTCAGATATCTATCAGAAACTCAACTTTGAAGATATCCGAAATTCAATTGGAAAAATCATCTGGAAATGTCTGAAATGACATGGAAAAGGTGTAGCCTATACTAAAGCAAGGCAAGAACTCATAATTGGCATAGATTGCGCTCCTTCCCGAGCATTGGAGTAACCATTATTTCTCGCGCGGGCAATAATCTTCTTTACAGGTCAAATAAAGCAATAGGATATCTACAATACATGCTAGGAGACAAATAAAAGTTTTTATTTTTCACCGTGCGTATAATGTAGATATCGTATTGCTTTACTTTACCTGTAAAGCAGATAACTGCACGGGCGTGCAGTAATATCTTCATTATTGCACTGGTTGAATTATAGATTTCTATATAGATATATGCGATTGAATTATATAAAACCCGCTTATTATTTCACCATAGAATTAGATTAGTCATGGTCATGATATCGGTGAAAAATAAAATTACCTACACAACTCGTGCAAAGATATCCATCTTTTGCTTTCTCCTCGATCAACATTCTATGCCCTCGAAAAGGGCTCGTGCATAGATATGTTGACCTCGAAGAAAGCAATAAAGATGGATATTTTGCACTAGTTGCGTAAATAACTATTAATCTCCCGTTCATTGATAGGCGCACTAAGTTCATAGAAAGATTTTGGACCTGGTAACTTTACACTGGGGGAGAAAACGCTGAATGAGAGGCAGGTAAATTACGCATAGGATTGTAGTTCTCTTTAAGTGGCTCATCGAATTCTGATTCATATTCATCAATTATTTGTAGAATTTCAACTTAAGTTTTATTTTTAGCCCGCTGATTAGTAATGCGTTTGAATGATGGCATCAGACTTAAAAAGAAGAGCCTGTCTTTATCACCAATAAGACAATATCCAACAGCTTCTCCTGATCTGATTTCTTCGGTTTGTTGGCTCGAGACGCATGGCTAGTGGTTTCTGGAAATTATAAAATGAATTTTCAATAGAATTGAATTATTTTTGAACTGAATAGAACCGAAAATGTTACATATGATATCAGATTGCTGCTCCTACTCACAATTGAACTAAATTAAGTTCAAAAATTGCTTCACTGAAGCAAAAGCTATTACATACTTGAAGCCAACAATCAATAGAAGACATGAATTACCTTGCTACAGTCTGCCCTCTCACTTTGATCACCTCACATTCAACAAGCAACACAATTCTTAATATCATTCACTGCTTTATAAATCTTCACACCGAGTTTGCAGACCGCCATTTGACCATCGACCGTTAAGAAGGCGCTGGACGCCGAAGGCCCGTCACGCTGTGCGACGTGTAAATTTATAACCTTTTATTTTCGACCAATAAATTATATCGAGTCAGAAACACTCTTTACTTGCCTGTGAAATAGTTGTTAATGACTGCTACAAATAGACACAGTGTATTAATCCATGGAAGAGTAGGCTTTTTCACATAAAACAATGCCACTATCTCACTTAAAATTCTCTTCATGAAAATCCTGCAATTTGCTGTCAACAACTTCCTCAACCAACTTGGCAAATAGTTTCACCATGATACAATGTTTTAAATCGAACCTGATCTACAAACATAGATTTTCCATGTGTCATCATTGTACATAGGCAAGATATCAAACTTCCATTTTAGTGTACTATTATCTACTTCTATGAGCCAGAGCATGGACGCCTAGATATGTAACCAACAGGACATTTCACGAGCAAACTTATCTAAAATTCACTACCAACTATAGGCGCATAAATATTGAGCTGAATAGATAATCACTTAATTGAAGCTGGGACATTCCCATAACGATGTCTACATGTTTCATAATTTTAATAAACTTATAGTTAATAAGACTTAAGGTTTGTCCTTAAGAGGACAGGTGGTGCGTTCCCACCGGCAGACATTAAACGTTCAAGGCGCGTCAAACTTTTGACTATCCTAGGACTACATTTTAGAGCCAAACTTGACGAGATCGGTGTGGAGGACCTTCCCACTAGTCCATTTTTCACTCAGCGCTTCTAAAGCGGGGCTGGACCTTACCCCTAATGGTCCTCTGACTTGTGATCCTCGACAAATGCATGAATGCATGAAGGTCTTTAAGCACAAAGACTTGACGGATCTGATTGCGTGCCGGGCGGACCTACCCGGGGGTCCATAACATAGCGCTATACGGGCTGGACTTCACCCTTAAGTGTACGAGATCGTACAAGGCCGCTTAACAAGTGATCTCCTTGGTCAAAGTTTCAGGCTCGATTGATTAGGAACTTATATATAAATAGACACTTAGTAATCACCATGTCAACCCCATGGAGACCAGTAACCGACACAGTCCATTCATCACACTAGGGTAGTTAGCGATAAAAAAAAAAAAAAAAAAAAAAAAAGAACAAACGTTAAAACAAATAAAACAATAGCCAGTCGTCAGCAGGTACCCGCCTGGTTGCGTTTCGGCCCCTCTACCTGAACGCTCAAGCCCAGGCGGGCGGGGCCCCGCATAAACTTATATGCGGCTGGCATTCTAAAATCAATACAGTAATGATATGTGTAATAATAAGTAATACTGATAGTAATAGTAAAAACAAAAACAAAACGACCGCAAAAGACGGATACATCCAAAACAAACTAAAATATATGTGTGAAATACTGAAATGGTATAACCAATAAAAAAAAATGTTAAGAAAACAGTGTTAATTATATTGTTTAAAATGCGCACTGCGATGTCAGCTGCCTGGCTGAGAAATATCCAAACTTGACTAGAAAATTGTTATGACCGGTTAGGATTTTCTCAGTACATGCCTTCATTTTAGACTTACAATATCCTCTGCTGCTCATCACAAAAAGTGTCATATTAATTCGTTTAATTAGATCTTCAAGATGTGAGCAGATGCGACAATAACGTAAAACCTGGCCGGCAAATACATTAATTCCCATGTTATAAGGTATTGCACTGTCTGGAAATGTCAACAGAACAACAGGGAAATCAAAATCTTCCACTTTATGATATATTGAGGTTCGAAGACCGTCTCTACTAGATTGGAGTCTCACATCGAGGTAAACAACGGCTTTGTCATTGACTCCGTTTCTATCTGCAAGAAGCTCCATCGGGTAAATTTTCGGAATTAAGGTATTGAAATGCTTGTAATTTATTACGCATATATCGTCTATATATCTCGAAGTGTTTGACAATAATTTAGCTAGTCCAAACTTTTTATTTTTAACCAATTGTTTCATAAAAGCAAATTCGCAATTTAACAGAAACAAGTCGGCAAGTAAAAGACTGCAATTCCCTCCCATTGGTACTCCTCGAATTTCTCTGAACACGTAACCGGAAAAAGAAATGTAGACTTCAGACACTATAAAATCAATAGCCTTCTTAAAAGAGTCCACGTCATAACAAGAATACCCCTTATATTTGATTTTGGAGAAAAACGACTTCTCATATCCTACACACAAGTATCTACGATTAGTGGAATTGAATGTGAGATCAAGGATGGAAAAAATATTATTCTTGATAGCACCTTGATCTAAGTTTGTATAAAGAGTAGAGAAGTCAAAAACTTGCATAGAGTGGACGTTCACGTTAGAAATATTCCTCAAAAAATCTTGAGTCGAGGCTACACTCCAAAAATAAGAATAACCAGTATTACTCCTGATTGACTCACAGTATCTATGGAAATTTTCTCTTATCACTTTCAGACCTTTGTTGATATTCACCGATAACTTTTTAGTTGTACAATTTCTGGCTCCGGCAATGAATCTAAACTTATAAGGATTTTTATGCAATTTTGGAATCCAGAAAAGTTTTGGTAGTTTAAGGTCCTTGTCACTAACATTAATATTAAAGTTTGATTTCATATCTTTAACGTGTTTAGTAAGGACTTCCTTATCAGAAATAAGCTCAGGTTTATAAGTTGCATTGCCTACTGCAGTGGAAGAATCTATGTCAAAACCAAGCTCGTCCATCAGGATTTTGAGATAGAACTTTTTACATATGAAACTAAAGTTGTTGGATGCTTTATCGACAGGAACGACTATCAAGTTTTTATGGAGATCTTGCAACTCCTTATCAACACAAACGTTGCTGCCATTATCTTTCCCACCCAACTTCTTACAACGAAAGATGCGGTGCTTTACTAACATCATGACCCTGTTTTTCCAAATAGAGAAGTCATCAACTTTTAAGTGAAGGCGACTGGACACACGAGATATATGATTATCTATGGAATCGCTGATCTCTTTTTGAATGGATTTCCATGATATTGACCTAGACAATCTGTGTTTAGTGCCATACGCGAATATAGCTCTGAGACCTGGATCATTTATTATATCTAAATTACCGGTAAAAACATGCCCATAAGGCTCATAAACAAAACTGGTCATCGAGTCACAGCTGCAATCGCTCTGTAAAATGCCAACAACTTCCTGAATTGTCAGGCTATTAAGAAACTTATTATAATTGAAGAATTTCAAACAAATAGGGTTATTAAGCTTATGGTACACTTTGGGAGGATATAGATGTTTCGCTTTTTCTGGAACTAAAGCACAGACACTTTTATCATTAAATACAGAAGGTAAATGAAGTTTGTCAACTAAATGAGACTTGAAAGGAATCACTATATGCGTTTTGTCTTCGGTAGAGCTATCCCTCTTGTTTCTATATAATTTACTATGAACATATGTTGTCAAAACGAAAGATAGGTCATTCGACTGATCAAGAAGCCTAGAATACATAATTTTAAGCATGCTATCACTAATCGATTTCAAGCAATTATAGAAATGTCTTATTTTGTTGCTCTTCATCAACTCTTGAAGCTCCTTGAGAATATCCTCACAACTATTAGATGGAGGATATTTCTTTCTACCCGACTTCCTAAGGCCATGGCTTCTCTTACGTCTGCTAATAGGAGAACTAAAAAATGAAAATGAATTTGCAGTGTTCTGAGAGGCGCAACCTCCGCCTAACACTCTGTCATTCAAACCCAAAGGATGCAAGGTGTTCAGCGTTCTTATATGAAAATCTTCCTTACTGTTAAGCTCGAAGGCAATTTCTGTATCAGATTTATTACGAACATCGACAAAGTCAATAATTTGTATACTTACATCATCCCAACTGTGATTAGAACTATTAAAATGATTACTTAAATACGTATTGAGATGATTCTTTTGAACAGACTGCCGATGCCCATTAAGTCTACAATGTAATGGCTGTTTTGTCTGTCCAACATACTGGACCCCACATGATTGACATGTGATCAAATATATTACATGCCTACTCTTACACGAGAAACTACTAGGATAATTTAAAACGAACCGTCTGCCGGTACTAAAACTCTTAAAAGTAGTATTAGTGTCAAGAGATTTACAACATAGGCATCTTTTGCTGCCACAGACATCAACACTACTGACGCATGTGGAGGGCGCTATCCACTCCTTCGCATTAACGTCATACACTTTAGCTTGCATTATATCCATATTTCAAATGCCAGGACCCCATACTAAGCAAGGAATCCTTTCAGAGGTTGGACTTTAGATCCTTGCTATCTAATTGGTACTTAGACCTAACACAACTACCGATGTCATTAATAAACCGCTATAAGAATGTGAGGCTTTCGCCTGCCAGCAGAGGTCCAGTAGCGGGGTCATAAACCACCAGCATCTGCAGACTTACTGTGTTAGCAATTGAAGCTGGGACATTCCCATAACGATGTCTACATGTTTCATAATTTTAATAAACTTATAGTTAATAAGACTTAAGGTTTGTCCTTAAGAGGACAGGTGGTGCGTTCCCACCGGCAGACATTAAACGTTCAAGGCGCGTCAAACTTTTGACTATCCTAGGACTACATTTTAGAGCCAAACTTGACGAGATCGGTGTGGAGGACCTTCCCACTAGTCCATTTTTCACTCAGCGCTTCTAAAGCGGGGCTGGACCTTACCCCTAATGGTCCTCTGACTTGTGATCCTCGACAAATGCATGAATGCATGAAGGTCTTTAAGCACAAAGACTTGACGGATCTGATTGCGTGCCGGGCGGACCTACCCGGGGGTCCATAACATAGCGCTATACGGGCTGGACTTCACCCTTAAGTGTACGAGATCGTACAAGGCCGCTTAACAAGTGATCTCCTTGGTCAAAGTTTCAGGCTCGATTGATTAGGAACTTATATATAAATAGACACTTAGTAATCACCATGTCAACCCCATGGAGACCAGTAACCGACACAGTCCATTCATCACACTAGGGTAGTTAGCGATAAAAAAAAAAAAAAAAAAAAAAAAGAACAAACGTTAAAACAAATAAAACAATAGCCAGTCGTCAGCAGGTACCCGCCTGGTTGCGTTTCGGCCCCTCTACCTGAACGCTCAAGCCCAGGCGGGCGGGGCCCCGCATAAACTTATATGCGGCTGGCATTCTAAAATCAATACAGTAATGATATGTGTAATAATAAGTAATACTGATAGTAATAGTAAAAACAAAAACAAAACGACCGCAAAAGACGGATACATCCAAAACAAACTAAAATATATGTGTGAAATACTGAAATGGTATAACCAATAAAAAAAAATGTTAAGAAAACAGTGTTAATTATATTGTTTAAAATGCGCACTGCGATGTCAGCTGCCTGGCTGAGAAATATCCAAACTTGACTAGAAAATTGTTATGACCGGTTAGGATTTTCTCAGTACATGCCTTCATTTTAGACTTACAATATCCTCTGCTGCTCATCACAAAAAGTGTCATATTAATTCGTTTAATTAGATCTTCAAGATGTGAGCAGATGCGACAATAACGTAAAACCTGGCCGGCAAATACATTAATTCCCATGTTATAAGGTATTGCACTGTCTGGAAATGTCAACAGAACAACAGGGAAATCAAAATCTTCCACTTTATGATATATTGAGGTTCGAAGACCGTCTCTACTAGATTGGAGTCTCACATCGAGGTAAACAACGGCTTTGTCATTGACTCCGTTTCTATCTGCAAGAAGCTCCATCGGGTAAATTTTCGGAATTAAGGTATTGAAATGCTTGTAATTTATTACGCATATATCGTCTATATATCTCGAAGTGTTTGACAATAATTTAGCTAGTCCAAACTTTTTATTTTTAACCAATTGTTTCATAAAAGCAAATTCGCAATTTAACAGAAACAAGTCGGCAAGTAAAGGACTGCAATTCCCTCCCATTGGTACTCCTCGAATTTCTCTGAACACGTAACCGGAAAAAGAAATGTAGACTTCAGACACTATAAAATCAATAGCCTTCTTAAAAGAGTCCACGTCATAACAAGAATACCCCTTATATTTGATTTTGGAGAAAAACGACTTCTCATATCCTACACACAAGTATCTACGATTAGTGGAATTGAATGTGAGATCAAGGATGGAAAAAATATTATTCTTGATAGCACCTTGATCTAAGTTGATCTAACTGCTAATTTGTCACTGAAATGGTGTACTTTGTCTCTGTGTTGCGTCTTGTTGCACAAATGGACATTCAAAATAAACGAATGTTGGGATTACATTTCACAGGCTTCCTCTCCATCGTAAAGAAATACTGACAAAATGGTTGCGCCGAATACCTCCTGAAAATTCTCCGACCTTCCTTTGATCTGTCAACTCTCATATACAGACTTTTTTAAGCCAGTGAAGACGGACGCCGATCAAAAATAATTTTCCAAAATGTCTCACTTGAAGAAGGTTGAAGTCTGTTGCAGTACCATCAATTTTTCCGAATTGTCCAAAGTGCTTGACCACTGGCCAGTCTCCGACCGTGCATTCGACTAATGCTTCAAGAGAGACAAGACTTCATAAGAAAATCAGAATTTGCAATTATCAAAGATACATTGCAGAAACAAAAATCCGCTACCACATTGCTTGGATTGCAACAGAAACTGTCATCATACGAATCTTTGTCATCAGGTTTTTCGGATTGTTGTTGCGAGCTGTTACATTTACTGTGTGATCCAACTCATAACTTATATCTAGGCGTCCATGGCGAGAGACTGCCAAGATATCCATTGTCCTTTGACTTACTCATTCATAGATTTCGCGACGCAACCATCAATTTTATTATGAACAATAGACATAATCCACAAAATGGAAAGCTGCATTCTTTCAAGAGGAAGTAAATGTTATCTGTCCATTCGTGGATATAGAGATGAAGAATATTGAAGTTTACACCGATGATCTAGAAGTGATCATGACAGATCGTCAGAGCCAGGAGTAACAAAGTCGTCCAGATTCAGGTTTAAGGCAATTTACAAACAAGCTTTTACAGAAACAGTTGTTGCGTCAATGATTGCAACAAATGAATAGGATGTTTCGACAAATCCAGAAATTTATCAGTTTAAAAGGTTACGTGTAAAATAGAATCCAAGCACTGGCGGATCCAAGGGGGGCGAAATAGGTGGTCGCCCCCCCTAAGATAGAAGTGACATTGAACATCACCTTTCCTTGAGTCCAACTATTTCATTCCGATGTCCGATAATGTCCTGCACGATTTTAGACAACGATTTGGCAAACATACTGATATTGCCGCAAATTTGCAAAAACTTCTCCCCAACAAAATCGAGAATGCTGAATTAGTTGTTGTTAAGGAGGCGTATAATAAATACAGCAGATTTCTAATTGGTGATTTTGAAGAATTTTCTTCTGAATTCATGATTTGGAAAAGCCATTGTAGAAACTTAAAAGGAAACAGCGCTATTGCGGCATTGAACTCGTTTAACAGTAGTATATTTCCAAACATATTTAGACTTATAAAAATACTTGCAGCTTTGCCTGTATCAACTTGCGAGGCTGAAAGATTGTTCAGTAAGGTGGAACGGACATTGACGAACATTCGAAGTTCTATGCATGAGGAACGCTTGGAAGCTTTGGTCTTGTTACAGGGTAACAGAGACAGTTTGCCAGACACAAACAAAATAATTGATGTTTTTGCTACATCATCACGAAAGAAGAATTTTGTGCTGTAATTCCTTTTCCTGTTTTATCATCAGTGATTTGACAGTGTGACCGACGATGACCAATCGATTTACACGGGTATTCGTTGTTATCTTAAAGCAAGACATAAAAGGCAATTTTTATACTTTTTGTACAGTTTTGTACTTTTCACTGCTTTCGAATAAGCAATCAAGGTTCCAACGGTAAAGTAGTGTCTTATAGGCTAATTAAAATAAAATCTGATCTGGTAAGTAGCTTCAAAGACGTTTCAAAGACTTTTCTACCTACAGTGTAGATATTCAGAAATCGTGAATAAGGATTGACATTATTCTGCAGAACATAGAGTGGACACTTCTGCCTCAAATATTATTTATCTTGAATTTTTCTTGAATTGTTGCAGATGAATGCATTAATGAACGATAACTAAGGAAATCACTAATCAATAAATATGAAATCTGGAAATTTATTTTCGTCAATTCTCCTCTCCTTCCTGTTCAGAATACATTTTAACAACACCGACCGCACGCTGTTTTCTGCCATCAAACTATGTTTTTTATGTATGTGAGCACACATGCTCCTGTTTTCCAATGTTCTTGGAAATAAACATTTTTGACTTTTGACTTTTGACTTTAATGAAT